>JAGTTH010005234.1:0-12500 GCA_022606485.1 Agraylea sexmaculata | reverse complement strand
TTTATTTAGACGAACCAAAAATCTACATTCAATTACAAATATATTGAAAAAAACCGAGCACAAATTGTATTTTAATGGATAAAATATTTTTGTATTCAAGTCCTAGATCTCCGCAGTTTGTAAGCGACGACAGCTATTATAAATGAATAATCAATATTACACTTTGAATGACGTTGTGGTTTGAATATATAATAAAACATTACAGAAGGCCAGTTGATAAACGAAAATAGTTATGCTTTTAGTGTGTATTTATAATGACGACTGCAAACAATTTTATTACTAAATTGTGTAGTGGAGTGAAGTCGACCAGGACAAAATATTAATACTTTGATTTTCAAATATCCCAGTAGACGACGACTGTTTGACATAATGTGTTGACGATGATTCTATATAGATTTTTTATATTATGTATGTGCGTTACATATAGATTTTAAGGATGACAAAATGTGTTATGTAATTGTAAAAAAAACGGCATTCGTTCACAAAACTGTTGTTGTAAAGTGACCGACTTTGCAACACACACCGCCCCCTAAAACCTCCCCCTAATAAAAACTAACCACACGACGAGAGAATGTAAAGGAGAGAATCGTGAGAGAACTATATAACCTTAAGATTGTTTAGTTATTGTACCATAATGTTTCATTTTTTATTTCGCATAAGTCAAAAAGAAAAACTCTATATGATGACGTGTGTCCAAATGTGTCGATCTGAGCACGGGGCATCGATTTATTATACAACTTTTGTTATTTTCTTATTGCATTATATTAATTTTATTGTAATGGTTTTAAATACAAATGTGAAAAATTGAAAAAAAAACTATTAGTTATTATGTAAGGATAACGTGTACATTTTGTATTGTAGTTTGTTTATAATATTATATGATTATATTATATGGTAAATAAATCATCAAATTTTATAAATCTTATGTTTCACTTATAAACAAAACACACATGAAGGTTTTCATTGAGTTGATAGGTAAGTAGTACGATCTGGATTATATAATATGAAAATTACGATAATTGAGTGCATAGAACATTTATTGCAGTAAATTATAAAATTGCTGATAAATCGAAATAAAACTGACACGCGATATGACCGACAAAGTTCACTGGACTACTCTGTGATAACAGAATCGCGTAAAACCAGCAACGATTCGACTTGTTTATATTCATAATCATAATGTTAAATATTAAATCGAGATCGATTTTTGTGATTACTTATGATGAAACTGAGGCCCGGCCATGAGTTGAAGGAAGATCGGTTCACCCACGCGAGAAATATAATGCAAGATCTTCATGGTAATCATATTGAATGTTAACAATACTTACTCAATATTACATAAAAATATTTTAATTATTTATTGCTATGTGCGTATAATAGAGAAACCACAATTCAGGTTACATTCAATAAAAAACGGTAAGTATGTATATATATTCGCGCGGTATCGATAACAACGATCTATTAGCAGGTCATAAAATTGGATATATTAATATCAAGATGGTGGACCAAACAGATGAGTTTGGCTGAGACTACACAATAAAAATTAACATGTTTAAACAACGCTAATGAAGAGGAATATACATCTCTTATCGAGAATTCATACGAACCGATATTTAGCGCACCTTAATTGTCTCACCTAGACTCGTCTAATCGGTCCGTCATCTTAATATGTATACATACAACTGTATGGCCTGCTAATAGATCGGTGTTATCGATACCGCGCGAATATATATACATACTTACCGTTTCTACAAAGGTATATAAATAGATGTGCCATGAGACAAAATATAAGGTTATTTAATGGTAGGTGTTTTGCTGATTATGATGTCAAATAGTGTCATAAGGTCTTCTAGGAATTGTATCAATTGGATATTTTAATTAATTGATTTAAATGTTACCTGGACTTTTAATTTTGCTGGCGAAGAACACCTCAAGCTAAATTATGATTCTTTTGAGAGATATGTATAATATTTTTCCAGAATCCTATAAGATATGAATATGCATCATTAACTCAATCGTGGAAAAAGAGTTATATAATAAATGTTTGACTTGACTGATTGAAATTGTTCTAATCTCTTAACTTGGATGACATACATATTATATGTTTGGAAGCAAATAATAAAGTAAGCTTGGTGGACAGGTCTAGAAATAATTTACTGGTTAAAGCATTGTGGCTGTGGGAAGTTCGACCCTCATCACAAGACGTCCTGGAACCTGGAGCTTCATCCTACCTGAACCTATGCTCGGTCCAATGAAAGAATCACCCTCTGGCACTACACACTACCCTTAGCTTTATTTAATTACCTCTAACGAGAACCCTACATATCGATCCAAACAGCTAAAAACTTATTACCCCAACCCAATCACCTTCCATTTGTACAATTAAATTGATTATATTACATTAAACAAAAAATCTTGTGGCACTCTCGTATTTATGAAGCATTATATAGACTATTTATTGTACGTGTGAGCCTTCAAAAAAGATAATCTACATAAAAAACTATGAAGTATTCTTATATGAATAACGTATGAGCAAAATGAAGGAGTGCGGCTTTCAAACATGGCAACCTGATTCAGAAATCACTTTGGCCCAAACGATGACTTTCAACCTTATGAAGTAAATAAGAAAGGCGCTTTCGGTACGGTGAGACCATTTTTTATTTAAAAGCATTTCAGACGATGATATAATTTCAAATACAAAGGATCATTGGGTCAATAGTGGGGTTGGCCAAGGAAAACTTTCCTCGAAACACTTTAATTTCAATTCCTATTCTATTCTTGGAAAAAATAAAGGGAGCCGATCTACCCTTCACAATAATAAATGGTACAGAAGGTACTTTTGCTAGGGATGAACGTTTTGTTGACCCCCATCTACAAACAAACGATTTTCTGAAGCTTTTCTACCCCCAGGACCTGCCAACTACGCAACATTTGGCCACGTTTAATTATCTATATTAAAAATAAATAATCCTAATATTAAATTCCTTTTGGAAAGTCTCTCAAAATTAATATTGACTGGTTAATAATTCCGATTAGCTTTAATATTGCACGATTCATTTGGGATTTGTAACAAAATTATGTACAAAAAGCTTTAAATTTCCTCCGAATATACTGCGTGTAAGGGAGGCTTTAAATTGTCAGCATATAATCTTGTTATCGTGCGCCATGCGAAATTTTCGACATAAAAACAGACGCTTGGGTGAAATTTTGCAAAAAGTGAATTATTAATTTTCTCGGACCCCTGAGTTTAGAGTTCCCTTTCAGGTTTCAGCTTCTGAGAGGATAAATACTTAGGATCCGGGTACGTGATTGCGCTCACTAATTCTTCAATTAACAGTATAATTGCGGGGAACAACATGTAAAAGTAAGGGAAGTATCGTCCATTGCCTCCCTCATTTCACGGGGGTGAGCTACTTCATGTAAATTTATTTACATTTTTATTCGGGACGGAGGCAGAGAAAGAGATTATTATTCTTCGGTCAGAAATTTGCATACTTCCTCATCACTGAAAACAAGTAGAACTTGAATATGCTCAGGGATGTGTCATACAATTTGATTTTATCGAAATTAAAAAAAAATCAGTCCACCAATAAACAAGCTGCATATGCAATTTTTAAAAATCATTAACAATAAACCTAAGAAAAAATATTACATATTTTATCTCTATTAAGCTTTTCTATATTAGAAAGCAATGTATTAACATAAAATTAATTATTTATTTTAAATATTCCAAGTGCATATCATCCCTATTGAAAGTAGGTTTCATAAGACTAAATCCACTTTTGTGTCACAGCGTCTTTTTTGGCAGATAAAGCTTGTTGAAAACTGCAAGTCTTTGCTTAGAAAGATTACCATCGTGATAAAACATGTATAATGTATTTCTTAAGCCTTTATTTTAACAATTCATAACAACAAACTCCATTAATACAATGAATAAGGACAAAAGTACTCTTGTCGTAATATAAGTAATAATTTTCCTCAATTCTAAAGTGAATGAAAGGGAAAATAATTAATTGTAAACATGTTTTAATTATGCTTTCATTACATTATAATCTCTTTGGATGGAATTTGGTATATGGAATACGACGAAAATTAAACAATATTAAAATAAAATATGCATTTAAGCATACATTCTTACTCTCATGGAAATTATAATATTTTCTTATTTATTATGGAAAAACTACGTTTTTAACAAGATATTGATAATATTCATTTTATCATTAATATTTTTTACTCACAATAATACATTGCTATATGAATTTATTTTATTATTTCAGTTTTATTTCATAATTCTACACAATCATTTTATATAAAAGGCCGTTTATAACATATCTGTGTGGTGTTTCAATTACCTCCTATAAACACTATCGGGAATAATATTAATCCTATTCAAATATAATGAATTGTAATGTGGTTATCAAAACAAGCATTTAAACGGATCGTATAAATCAAACCAAATAACAACATTTAGTAGAAAAACTCATGATACACATATTACCAATTGTATTAATTAAAATATGTTTTGCTTAGGAATATGCTAATTTTGTTCACGTTTAGGTACTCAATGTGTACTTCAAATCCTGCCAGATGATATATGGTAAAGTCAATATTAAAAGGGTGAAAAGTGGTGGTTGTTAAAGTGATAGTAATGTTTGTGTTATTATTATAGGTAACGTTGTAACGAAGGACGTAAAGTTTTTATGATGGCCACATCATCTGATAATAAAGTTTGTATATGGTCGCCTCGGCGAAATTTAATTGAAATCCATTAACACTATGACACCAATAAGTAATGCCATTTTGCAATCATTATCCTTCGTTAAAAGCATCGTTAAAGTATAAATATTTTATTAATAAATTGCTTAATATTATTAATTGACAATTATACTTATCGTGTTATTAACTTTCGTGAGATTAGTAAATTTATGTTAACGACAGGCTCGCGACAGGTTTTCGGTTATAGTACAGTTTGAGGGAAATTTGTATTTTTAATAATCTTATTTTGTTATTTTCACACTTTTACCTTTTTTCAGGACGTATCGCCCGCGGATCGGTCGGATTTCATATTCATATACATATTTACCGAAAATTCCATCTCGTCGCACGGCTGTAAAAATAAATTGCGATGTCGTGAATGCTGAAAATAAAATAGAAAAGGGACGGAAAAAAAGAGTCCCGAGACCAGGAAATAAAACAATAGAGGCGGTTTCGTATTTCAGTTACGTGCTTTCAGTGAATAACTGTTAACCTCAGATATAACGTAGCTAATAAAATTGCAGTCCTTTTTCATGTAAATTTTACACGCAAGTGTGAGGCGTTACATATCATCAAAATGTCGATATTATGAAATTGCTCAATCTACGATGATTTTAAAAAATTGATTACTAAATCTCAGTCGTTCACGAGGCTACTGACGAAATGACGTGAAATTAATTCAAATAAAATCATTGAGTTATGGTAATAAGTGATGGGTAATGAATGTCGATTAATGGATCGTGGCCAGCGAAGTCTTTCGTATTGGAAATATTTTAATATATTGGTAGACTCCTGCTGTGATGGTCCGTGGTCATAATTGAATATGTGTCAGCTTGCATTTTAATTTTTTACCCACCGGTAAATTGGTTAAAACGACCACACCTGATTTTTCTAATTGACTTCGGTGGGCGGTATTGTGAATAAAGGACGTCGGATAATATATTTTTGAATAAGATCATTACTAAACCAATCGAATTGACGTGATAACCTTCAGTATCTATCTTATAATAAATTTAAAATAAATATTATGAAATATAATTTTAGCAAAGATATACAATTTCCACATTGAAACATACATCAGATAAAATTATCAAATAATACATATATCGTTACCGAGGTAATTTTATAAGCAGTATCACGTTAGTCAAAAATAAGTATATCAAAAAAATACAAATATTATCTTGTTTTGATTTTTTTATATGACATTATATTTATAAATCATAAAAAAATATTTGCTTAAGTATAAATCATGGGAAAACTGCAGCCCGCTAACGCTTTTATGTTTGTTTTTTCAATATTTTCACGTATTTATATTCTATCCACATATTTTTAACAAAGATAATTATATAAAATGAACACCTGTAAAATAAAATATTAAAAGAAGTGAAAAAACCATTAAAATCACTGAATTGTTTTTTTTTGCTATAAATTAACAGATGAAAAATGAGCATTTTTCAACCTTATTTTTTATTTAAAAAAATGACATTTAAAATTACAACAAATTGATAATAAATTTTTTGACATTTTCAATAAATATTACAATTTATGCAAAAGAATTTCAATTGATTGCTGGTAAAGAGCATATTTAAACATTTTTGTAGCTATCATCCCTAGTACAATAAATAGTATTTAAACCTTAATTGCAATTACAGCTTTAATTTTTTTTTGTTTTATTTAGGTTGTTTAAAATTATTCTTTAGTTTATTAAAATTGAAACATAGAACCGGTATGAGAAATTATGTTTTAATATAGTTATGTGTTGACTTGCATTAAAAGGTAATTTCATATGATGGTCAGTTGTCGCGTGTAAATATATAATATATATGTATTTTTTGGTTCATAAGGAAGGTTTGTACTATATGTATATTCATATTGAATCCTAAATTGTGTCTTTTTGGAGTTTTATTATGTGATAAGATCGGTTATGGTGTATTGTCATGATGGAATAGAAGGCAAGGAAGTATGCATTCGGCACGGCAGTCTAGTGACAAGCAATAATTTGGAGTCCCGCCCTCCACCCTTACTTATTATTTATTTACGACCCATTTCCAATTCTCAACTCCTACGACAAACTAACGTGACTTGATGTACTTCATTCTAACCCCCTCGAACAACTACTATCGACCCTTGGTCACCAAATCTATCTATCCGATTCTGCCCTTAATGGATCCTGGCTCAATCGCTCAGTGATAACATGACAATTCTACTAGACCCCAAACTTTAACTGCAAACAAAATAATACTACACCAAATGTGAATCTCTTACTAATGGATTTTGCTGAAAACTATATATTTAATTGGTGTAAAATTATTTATGGGATAAATATTAGTATATCAGTCTTCTACGGGGTGAACTTTAACCATTGAGGATATTTTAAGGGTATCGTGAGAAATATTTTTTTACACTAATTATAAATAAGAAAATAGTTCCACAGTTTGAGTGTCCTCTAAGCAGCGGTTATTTTTATTATGAAATAGAGGCATCATTGTCATTATTGGGGGAGAGAAATATGCTTGCCAATAAGAGGTGGTTGAATAATTTATGATTTAAAATTAATGACACCGTAAATTTTCTCAAAATATATAAAATTTCTCTACTTACAAGTTTATTGTTCTGATTTTTTTTGAAATAATGTGAGATAATGAATTGAATATTGAGAAATATATCATTATGAAGTCGTTCTCTCGTTGGCGGAGATACAAGTAGTAGTACTTACATCGGTCTTAAAAATCATTGAATATACTTAAAATATAGGTAATTAAGCTTTTATAAAAATAAGTTTATTGTAATATGCCATAAAACATATTTTACACGATTCTGAAGTGAGACAAAAATAAAATTACCGGGGATAAAAATTTTTTAATTATTAAGAATTAAATCAATATTTTTTTTTCTACGACTTATTTTGCCAAAATGAATTATGGCATGATATGCTTTATTCTATGCGCCGCTTGGAAGCTCAACTAAGTAAAAATATTATTAAGTCCTTACAATCTGTGGAAAAATAGTAGAAATTTCCCATAAATGTAGGTATATCGAGGTCACTAATTATTTGGCTAATTTATTTGATACGGATACCGAGTGGGCGGTTATAATTTGCCATTTATTCTCAGTGATTAGTAGTGAACGCGATTAATATTTATAAATAAGTCTTATGAGCCGTAGTTAAAGGGAATAATAAAAGCCTTAGTAATAGTAGTATATACTTTTGGGGAGAACCGTATATCACGCTTCGAAATAAGATCTTTATGAGACGGCCACAGTGGCGACCTATGGGACCGGTTACTGCTTCTGTTAACCAACCAGTGCTCATAAAACTATATTAATTAAATCATTACACCGAATATTTGTACAAATTCATATCGTCTGATGTCAATTTGTTATTCATGGAGGTTAAATTAACCGCGTTTATATTTAATTAAAACGTTTTTGTTCTATATAAAAAAAGATCAATTATTCATGTCTGTCACTATGCCAAAAAAAAACGACACAAAGCACGCAAATTAATTGCCGATAATTATAATTATGATTCTTTGAGACGCTAATTAACATAAAATTATTTCAACACGTTTTTAAAAAACATGTATGATAATTAACTCGATTTAAATATTAATCGTATTATATAACTCAATAGCAAAATGTAGATTGCGTTGCATCTTCTCGGACTAATATAATAATTTTCTACAAGCTTAGGAGAAAATTCACGTGGCTACAAAAACTGTGATCATGGATTCAAATCCCACTTGAGTCATTTTTTAAAAAATTGATTTGATAGGTTATTACGACTGGGAGATCGGGAATAATATTAATAAAATCCCGATCGATCGCCTTGATCCAGGTATACTCTGATATCCTGGATTTTAAGGTAAATACTAAGGTGATTTTATTAAGCTTATGAATCTGTGTAACTAGTTATAGTCAAGATCACCGACACACAAATAATTAACACGTTGTTGTGTCTAAAAAAAACAATTTATTTAAAAACATTCTCATAAAGACTCTCGGGGCGTAGGTACATATAAATAATTAAATAGTACAAACGCCTGATTACTTAATACTGAAAATAGCTCAGTTAAATTGTTTATTTAGAATTGAGAACACATTATATGAATGCATAACAATATATTAATATAACTTAATAAGAAGATGTGAATGTCCTTATTTACTAATCCATAGAAACACCTTACTACTAACTTCACCCTGGATAAAATCATACGAATGGATATTTATGAAGTTGTTATTTTAATCCATCGTTATTAAATAAGTGTGTAAAGTTACACAATATTTTTTATTATAATTGGTCTGAGCGCTTTCAAATTGATACTAATACTCTGATCTGTATATCTTGACGCCTTCCCTATTGACGGGAGTCCCTTTATAAGGGGTTGGCCAGGCCACCTTGGCCTTTACGGGAGAATATAGTAGAGATGGTTTCCCAGGCCACCACACAGCAATGAGTACTTAAGATCTAGTTTGCTAAGCTAGATCTACCAAGTGAGTCTTCACTCACGAATCCGTTACACTAACCACTGGGCCACAAGGCGGCTCAACTACTTTGATCTCCTGGATACTAAGGTAAAAAAGTGGAGCAGAGCCGCTCTATCGATGAACTGTGTAACTAGTAATAGTTAAGATCACCGACAGACAATTAAAACGTTGTTGTGTGTAAAAAAACCCTCTCAAAAAGCGCATTACCAACCAACAAATTAATTCATCAAATATATATTTTAGTTTGATTTAACACTGTTTTTAACATAGTATTTTTTCATAAATAAAATTGTATAGTTTGGGGGTGTATGGTATTGTAACATCACACTCACTTACACTCACATACACACACGTATGCACTCGGCGGCACGACGAGCAATCGCCCTGTTCCATACGACGCTTCAAACAGTACACACGTCTCTTGTGTCCATTCCCTCAACAGCTTTTATTTAATATAACATTAAATCTCGTTATATCTTTTATTTAATATAACATAACATTATACCACGTTATATCTGGTGACCCCGACATTGGATTTCGCAATCTTCATCTGATCTGGACACGAATCACCGACGAGGAACAGCAGGAAGTAAGGGTATATGGTTCTCTTCAATTCATCATCAAATAACAAGTAAGACCATTCCTCATCTTTCACATCAAAATCAAAAAAAATTGTCAAAAAAGAAAAAAATTGTGTCGACACATTCCGCAAGTGAAGAATATTAATAATTAATTCTGAAAATATTACAACCGTCATCGAATATTATCATATAATAATTCCGAGAATATTACCACCAACAGTGCAATCGCTGAGTCAACACCTATTAAATAAACATTACTGCATTATCATTATCGGCATTATCGGCATATCAGCATACAACATTATAATCATAATTAATACATCATATATAATAAATTAATACAACAAAAATGAATCATAACATTGAATGGGACATTAACATACTCAACACACCACCCACCAACAACCAACACCATCATCATCAGCAACTGATGGACCAACCACAACCAACCCCATTGCAACCATCGCTCGAACAACTAGCGATGAATGTCCGGTTGAACGATTTCTGGCCCGAAAATGTCGAACTTTGGTTTGACACCTTCGAAGGAGCTCTAGCTGCATACACGAGAAACCGACGCAGACAAACTAGAAGCTCTGTTAGCCACCGAGACACTGGGGGACGATTCTCCGTCAGGATTGCTGACACGATTGAAAAATAAAGCAGGGGATTTGGTGTCAGCGGCACTGCTAAAACATATTTGGTTAAAAAGGCTCCCTAACAAGATCACCACTGTGCTAGCCGTCTGCGACAAAGACCTGACAGCCGAAAAACTGTCAGAGATCGCAGACAGGGTGAACGCCTCAGCACAGATGTCGAGTCCGTGCAACTTCATCGCAGAAATCACACCAAACAACAGCGATACAGCCATGGCACGGATGAGACAAGATGTGGAGGACCTAAAACAACTGGTCCGGCAGTTGTCCATATCGGGGTCGATAGAACACGAAGACCTTATGAGCCAAATTTCAGAGATCGCAGCCGACAACGCGGAAACCGTAGCCGACAACGTAGCCGGCAACGCAGCAACTCGCGGCCGACACATGACAACTGTTGGTATCATTTCAAATTCGGCGCCAAGGCAAACAAGTGCCAACAGCCGTGTAAATTCAATGCGGAAAACTAGACGCTGCAGCGACCGCAGAGGTGGACAGCGCTGCAGCCCTTCCAATATCATACCGCCTCACAATGCACGACATTCGCACCAGGAAGGCCTACCTTGTCGACTCCGGAGCAGACATTTCAGTACTGAAAGTAACAGACAGCAAACAACCTGCTACAACAATTACAGCAAGAGCAGCTAACGGAACGCCCATCAAGACTTACGGGACCAAGAGGATAACACTGCACCTCGCTCCCAACGCAATCTATACATGGACGTTCATCATTGCTGATGTCGAGCGCAACATCATCGGGGCCGACCTTCTGAAACATCACCAACTGTTAATAGACCTCAGTGGAAAATGTCTCTTCGACAAACAATTTGGAGTGAAAATACAAGGACAGGTAGACCAAGAACAAACCGAATCCATCAAATTATTGACACCAACGAAGGAATACTTATCGGTCATCAAAAAATTTCCGGAATTGTTTGACGCCGATAGGATAAAAAAACCTTCAAAACATTCGGTCCGACATCACATCACCACAACAGGTACACCGGTATACGAGAAAGCGAGATCTCTCAATAAAGTGAAGTATGACAAAGCGAAGCAGGAGATCATCAAATTACAACAATTAGGGATTATACGACCATCATCCTCACCCTGGGCATCCCCTATTCACATCGTGGAGAAGAAAGACGGGGGAATACGCATCTGTGGCGACTACAGGCGACTTAACGCTCAAACCGCTCCAGATAGATACCCCATACCACGCCCTTCCGAGGCTCAAAATCATCTCGAAGGAAAAAACATTTTCTCCAAAATCGATCTCCAACGGGCTTATCATCAAATACCAATAGCCGAAGAAGATATTCCGAAGACAGCCATCTCAACACCTTTCGGATCTTTCGAATATGTGAAAACGCCATTCGGACTTCGAAACGCAGGACAATCTTTCCAACGCTTCATAAACACCATACTTGGAGATATGGAAGACGTATTTGTCTACTTAGACGACATCTTAATCGCATCAAAGAACGAAGAACAACACCTTAAGTGCATCACAGAACTTTTCTCGAGATTGGACAAATTCGGTTTATCAGTCGCACTCGAAAAATGTCAATTTGGCCTTACTGAAATAGAATTCTTAGGATTTAAAATAACAACAGCAGGTATACAACCAATTTCTGAGAAGATCCGCATCATAGAGGATTTTCCAAAACCACAGACAGTCCTAGAATTAAGAAGATTTTTAGGGATAATTAATTTTTACAGAAAACTTATTCCTAAAGCAGCTCAATTTCAAAAACCACTGAACAAATACCTTACTTCGTCGAAGAAAAGGACAAAACACCAATAGTGTGGGACGATGAAGCCAACGCAGCTTTTCAATTATGCAAAGAAGCGATAGCGAAGGCAACCACACTAGCACACCCATCAGCCGAAGCTACCATGGTCCTGCTTACTGACGCTTCAGGATCCTGTGCGGGAGGAGCACTTCACCAACAACTCGGAAACGTACTCCAACCAATCGGATTCTACTCCAAAGCTCTATCAGTAACGCAACAAAACTACT
>JAGTTH010005233.1:0-18030 GCA_022606485.1 Agraylea sexmaculata | reverse complement strand
GATTGTTGTCATTGTATGAAAACCGTATTAAATTATTGTATTTATAATTTACATTGGAAATTCAAACTTCTTAGAAAAATGAACAAATTTAAAGCAAAAATGAAATCAAAACTCACAATAGAGCATTCCTATTAAAAAACCAAACAGAACATACAAAACATTAAAAAAAAAATTGAAAATTTCAATTAAAATTACCCTAGTTTAATTATATTGAATTAAGTGTTTACAAGTAAAGTAAAGTCTTGTATATATTATCTTTTTTAAATAATTTTATAAGTTGGGTCATTACCGATAAACTTTTTTTTATAATAAAATTGAAGAATATTTTTTTAATATGCATTGTCAATTCATTCATAAACATTTTGTTTGAAATTTCAATATAGTGACATCTGTCATTTGAAGCAAGAATCTTTTCTAATTACTGAAATAATTGAATTATTATACAATCCAATAATAATTTAAGTATATTTTGTTCAACGCAATTTAAAAATGTGTAGGGGATGATTTGATATTCAGTAGGTTACCTAAATTGGGATCATTTTTTTCAGCCATGTATGTGAAATGAGACATGCTCCTTGTGGTTCCATTTTTTGGAATTTTCGATATTATTGATGTGAATATTTTCTTGACACTCATTGACATTTTGCTTATGAATAATATATTTACATAAACTGACTATACGAAGTGAATATACGACGAAACGCGACACAACTGAACCTACAAAACTTATATTATCACTAAAATACAATCGTATGTCACATGTAAGGTGTTTTAAACTAGTGCGAATAAAACAATATTACACAATTCTCAAATCATTTTAGATTAAATTTACACGCCGTCGTTGAAAATAGTCATCTTATTTTGATTGTTATATTTATATAACTCCGTTAATAAATCGATAGGCTCATACAACAAAAATGGATCAACAAATTGATGGTTTATAAGGAGAGAAGGAAAGAAATATTTTTTCTCAAGTGGAAAAATACTATTATTTACCTCAAGAAGTCGTCATTGAAAGTATTCCCTGTATTTTGATTTCTTTTTATCAATACTGAATTAATAAATTATAAAATTATAAAAAAGGTTATTAACACAAAACAGGAGATAGAACATTCATTTACATTTTTATTTAATGACTGAATATTTTGGTGCAAACCTATAGGAGTGGATTTCATATAATTTACACATTGATTATTAAGCCTTATTAGTTTTTATTATTATATAAAATTATTATATAACAACATAATTTATGTCTATTTTGGGTACTTACACATAATAAAATAATAGTATGAAAGTAATTTTAAAAAATGTATTTTTTAAATATTTTATTTATTTAATTAACTCTGGATAGTTCTGTTAATGCTGTGTCATAATTATTATCGCTGATAAATTTCGGAATTTGTATTTGTTTTGATAAAATAAATTATGACCTCACAAATACCGACATCTATATGATTTTATTGAAAGCTGTTTAAATTTCAAATATTTCCAAAGATATCTCTCTATTCGTGTATGAAAATGAGAAAATATTATATATTTTTCAATTTAATCACATGATAATACGAAAATTTTATTATCGTAGTAAAATAGAAATAATCATAAAGGTAATACACGAAAAACAAATAATATTCACAAAATTAATTGATAACTCAAAACTAACATTGTATAAAATATGTATGGTATTTAAATTATACAGTTATAAAAGTAATTTTAAAGTTTGTAGATAAAATATTGAATAGAATATGTAAATTAGATAAGGTATGAGTGACTAAAAATTTTCAACCGATATATTAGCAGGCCAAACAACTGGATGTTTGTATAAATATCAAGATGGCGGACCAAGTAGACGAGTCAACTGGTTAAAATTTACTAGTGCGAGTGAGATAGACCTATAGAATTTTACATTAGAAAGAAAGAGTAAGCAATATCAATGAGCTTATATGCTTAGAGATAATACTTGAAAAGACGACAATAAATGTGAGGCACATTCCTATACAAACACAGGCACCAGAAGGTGTTCCTCGGTTAGCCGCCAGGGGCGCTGCTTCTACCGCCTCGCCGCCGCGCCGCCTCGCTAATTCAAATTCTACTGCGTCGCTATCTGTCACTTTAAGTATCCGCGTATGTGTGAGTGTATATGTATAGGGCTTAGATTATGCACATATATTCGTCAGCGGTCACGGTCGAAAGTATACCGTGATAAATGCATGGCGGTTCTATAGATACAAATTCATTAACCAATATTTTTCCTTAGAGGCTTAATTGGACAACACTTTTTCATGATTCCTGAATAATTAATCATATAAATTGATTGGCTAATAGGCGTTTACTACGTTTTTCCATGCTTAGTAAATATTTACGTTACGTTACGTTTCAATGAAGTCTTTTACTAAGCTATTACAAATTTACTTAACATGATAAAAACCGACCTTGATATTTATAGCAACTATCAATATTAACATTCGTATTATTATACAATTTGTCAATTTAAAATATAATTTGCATACAATATGATTAAATTTTACAATGTTAAGTTTATAGTCTTTTACTTATTTTAATACAATAAATTGGTAATTGAAATAATTAATAAGTCATAATATAATTTATGGGAAAAAATACAAAAAAGCACTTGGTATATTATATTATTCTACCTTCCTTTTAATTTTTTTCACTGATATAAACTCCATGTTCTAAAATATAATATTTTACTCATTCATTGACATATTCTGCAAATTTAGGTACCCAACAAATTAATATTGAGTTTGGCGATATTAAAACGGTCACAGGGGAATTCGATAATTGCAAATCTAATGAATTGTGTTGAGAGTCTATTCAGAAGTTGTGTTTGTATGAAAGAGATTGATCTCGAGCATGCGCAGTGCGGGTTTTCAGTAATACAACCTGAACTATGCTGAAACAACACTCGGTCTAGTGAAGGCTTTCAGGGTGGTCGTGTCCCTCGCTAAAGAACAATATTTTGACATTTCAATATCGCGTGCCGGATTCAAATATACACCTTGTAGTTTATGAAAGCCAGAATTGAATATATTCATTCGGTGTATATAAAATATTATACTTTGCGTGGAAAATGTGCTTATTTGGAGAGATGAGGACGAAAAGAAATGCCATTAGTTTTCCTGCGTGAAAATACGGTAAGGGCACTATTTTATAAACTATCAAATATTATCGTTATTGGGTTTCAAGCTCCATATACCAATTTATCAAAAGATTATTACCAAAAATTTATAGAAATATTTTTTGAATGTGAAAATGTCACTTTTTCAATGCAAAAGTACATTTAATTTTTAAAAATCGAACTCAATATTTGAAACAGTAATTATTAAAATTTTCACTTATTTATTCATTCATATTTTAAAACCCAATATAAAGTTTATTTGTGGAGGCTTCAATACTCACTTATTTATTTAAATTTTATTGATAAAACTATAAATAAATTAACTATTTTTTTACATTTACAACCTAATCTCTTCCTGGATAATTTGATGTCCTTATTAAACAATAATATATGATATTTTTATTATTTATCAACTATCAAAGTTTGATAAATTCTGATTTATGATATAACTATCGTAATTGAAAAAAATGTCTACTAGTATGCAATATTTAAGTGCATTTAAATTATTTACTACGTCTGCCCATTTTTTACATAATAAGCACAGGTAATTGGATCATATTTAAAATTATGATATTTAAAGGGTTTCAAAACACTGACCGAATAATATTTAGTCGTCCTTTACAGACTTCGGTGATAATTTTCAGGCGCTGAAACACTCCCTCATATTATTAACCTTTCCTGTTTTGCACCACTTTCATTATTCACCTCCTAAAGACCTATCATTAAAACCAGACATGTCTGAAAAAAGTATTCTTCCTGGTCTATATAATGGTGAAAACATAATAATTTCTGATATACAAAATCCCAATGATTGATGTTAAGGAATGTATCTGAAATAAGTGTTGCGTGTTCTAGTTTATTTTCCTCACGCGATGTTCTTGTGTTCCATTATGTAATTATTATCAGTTATACAAAAATCAAATAAATATTGATTTACAGCTCATAAAGAATAAATAATTCTACGTGCTTTAAAATTATTTATATAACACCACTTAAGCTGGGGAAAACGTTTTTTTTGTGAAGTCGAAGAGAAATGTTTGTGGTGTATATGAAATTTATAGGGCACAAAGTAAATGGGCTAGTCACAGACGGGCTTTCGGCGGATCAATAAGCTTTCAATATATATTGTACTTTATTTATATTCCTTATAAATATCTCGATAGGTGATCGATTAATTATATTTCCTTTGTAAATTGCTCAATATGTGAGTATATTTCTTTTTGGACGAGAAATTTAAGTACAAACTTTTAACTAGAAAAATGTTTTCATTGATAATCTGAATACTCTAGATACGAAATAAATTAATAACACATTGGCCTTGAACTACTGATCAGGTAGGTTAGCGCAAAAATAAGTGAAAATAATATTTTTGTTAATTGCTTAGTTTCTAAAGTAATGGATTCCCAGGAATACGTCATCGTAAACGTACACCGTAAATACGATAGTAGAATTACTTAGCTACACTTATGATCGGTTTTTGTTAGTAAATGCTTCGTTTGAGCCTCGGGCGAGGCACTAGTTTAATAAAAAACCGATCAAAAGTACTGCAAAGCAACTCTATTACCATCTTTACGGTGTAAGTTTATGGCGACGCACACTTAGGAATCCAAAGCTTTACAGACAGATTACACACTCGAATACACTACTGTGTACTTCAAAGAAACAGCTTATGGCGGCTGACACTTGATTCTAGAAGCATGAAATATTTTTAATTAATAGTAAAAATATTTATTAAATATACCCTACCAACCCCTTAAATAATATCCACTCCAACTCCAACCTGTATATACCGCATTGCACTTACTAATAAATTTACAATAATAATTACAAATTTTTTTTTTTGATTTTTTAGCATGAATTTATTGATATAATGGGCCCTTTAGCTACTGTGTTTAAATTTATAGCACACAAAATAAATCGACACACGCGTGTGATTGAACAGAATTTAACTTCGGATCGATATGGTTATTTATGTACAACGTATTTTTTGCACGCCATTAGATTTGCTTAGCTTTGCAAAAGCTTTAAAATACGACATTGCCAAGTTCAATAGTTCTCTGTCCTTTGATGCTGTTCCTGTTCACAGATTCACAATAATCACATTCCACACATCTAGCCAATATGTATTTCCTTTTTGCTATTGTTGTTCCTGAACTGAGATTCGTTTTAGATAGTCCTTGATCTGAAATAATACGAATACTATAATCGTAAGAAATGTAAAATAATTCGAATATTAATAGAATATTATGTTTGATTTCATCACATTTTTAAAAATTAAAATTGTTTATTCAATCAATTTATTTCACGATTTTTAAGCAAACGTGCATGTGTTATTAATTAGAACAGGCACACGTATGTAAATATTAATTAATATGTCGAAGCATTGTGCATTTAATTACTTTATGAAAATAATTAACAAATCCCCTGTGGGGCATAATTTCATTATAGGACTGATTAAATATCACCCGTTTGTATATTGAATTTAAAACACATATTAAACGGTGGTAATTCTACCAAAGAGTTAAAAAATATTATATTGTAGATGTTTTTTTTATACAATTGGCTCATTATGTTGTTTGTATCTGTATGTAAGTGTGAATGTGCTTAATATAAATGCATACGTCGTAGTTGTAGCATCGTAGCGCATATATTGTATGGCGTAGCAACACTAAAGCTGTACATATAGGCTTTTGCATAAGGGAGGCTTTGTCAATTCGTTATCTCCTAGAAAGCTTGCTTCATTTCTTTTACGACACCCTTTTTCCTCGATTTTCTCTCTACTAGCACGAGCCAAGCTGCAATCGGTACCTTTTTCCATTTTCCTGTTTCGTTTCTCCAACTGCGTGCTCTCGATTAATGGAATTGAGTGTTACGAAGAAACCCTATCGCAATCGCAAAGATAAAACGAAATGTCCAAAATCTCATTAAATCGAAAGATGCTCAGTCAATGTCGGTCGATCAAAGTTGTTTTTCTTTTCAAAGAAATCTCTTAGAAACAACATGCTATATTTCCTACCTTCCGATTATAATGTATGTGAGCCGTATGATATATTATTTTATTGAATATGACAAACTCGTCTCAATGGGGCACTAAGTCGTAAATTGAATTACACATGGTCGTAGTTGCTGCAGGCTGTAGAGCAATTATTATAAACACGTATACCGTTTAATTTCATACGTAATCTAGTACATTGTTGGACAAAGTTTCACAAATAAAGTACAAGTTATACAACTGTCGTCCTAGTTGTTATCCAGGCCACCTTAATTCAAGTCTACTGAACGTTATCGAATCAATAATCACTGCTTAATTTGTATTTGTAAATCTAATTATCTTACTTTTTATAACTTGATAATTTTCTATTCTGAAATTACAGATCATGTGTTCAAAATTCCAACAATAGTCAGCGAGTGTTATAAACAAAAACTTATAGGATAAATCAATTAGAATCGTTTGTTTCTTACACGAGCTTTTTGCTAGTGATTGGTTCTATTTTTGCATTAGAAAACAGCAACATTGCAACTTAATATATAACACACTAAATGACACTACGAGCCTCTATATTGTGTCGCCGCCACAAGGCAATAGTGTCGTTTACGCCACTTGGTCGTGTCCCTTATATTATTATTAATTAATTTTATCACCTCTTGCGACTTGAATATGAATAATAATATTTTTTAACGTCTGATTAATAGTCTTGATTCAAGTTTATCCCGATGTTTTAATGTGTAGATATTTTTTTGTATATATATATATATATATATATATATACATATATATATATATATATATATATATATACTATATACTATATATATATATATATATATATACCATCATTTTACATCGTTTACACTAAAATTCAATTACACTGGTATTTATTACAAAATGGTATGGTATGGTATTTATTACACTGGTATTATATACAAAAAACTGAAATAAAGATTTCTTTTTTCAGAATTAAAAGACGAGATTATCATCGTCAGTGTCTTAAAATATCCTTTTCCGAATGTCTTCATACACAAATATAACAATTGTCATAATATGTATAACTTAAATATGATGGCATGGATACTAAATATTTTTAATATTCTATACTAAACTACTGTCCAGTTAGAATATACATTGTAATAGTAATGATTTATCAAATAATGTATTGATTTTATACACACTGTGTTTGGAGATGGTTGGTAATAATGTTTTTGCCTTTTATTCATTATCAAGCACAACTGTATTCCAACCCAACTCCCATTCATAATATAAAATATTCAGAGTGGTCTTCACTGATATTTAGTTGAATAAGGGTAAAAGGATAGTTTGAATGTACATTACCTGAATTACATCTCTTATTCTACATACGGGGCAGATTTAAAATGAATAATTTGCTCTTCTGCGGTCTGCTTTGACCAACTACAAACTTTGCCGACTCCATATTTTGCAAATAAAATTTATAAATAAAGCAAATACAAATTGTGACAAATAAGTTCACAAGGAAATCGTTTGTTTTAAGGGTGTTTAAATGATACATTATTTTACAACTAATAAGCCATCGAACCCTTTCTAAGGCCACAATGTTATTGTTTGTACCAACTTTGTGATTTATTCGAATCTTCTTCAATACTAAAAGCAATTTATCTGATATATTTTATTAAAAAAACAATGCTTTACGTCCTGTTTATACGCATTTATACATTTGTCTTTATGTACGCTTTTTTATTTTGGATTACGAATAAAAAAAGAACACAAAAGACGTCATTATGAAAAAGTGTATTTCAAGGATCCTCTGTAATTTAATCTTTGGAATAAAAATCATAGTTTGTGAAACAAAATAGTGGTGATTCAAACCACACGGGAATTTCTTTAATTGAGTAAACCTGATTTATATAATCGCTTTTAAAGGCTTTCATTAAACAGTGTTTA
Source organism: Agraylea sexmaculata (assembly GCA_022606485.1). Classification (NCBI taxonomy): domain Eukaryota; kingdom Metazoa; phylum Arthropoda; class Insecta; order Trichoptera; family Hydroptilidae; genus Agraylea; species Agraylea sexmaculata. The sequence goes on along the minus strand of JAGTTH010005233.1, from coordinate 9,976 downwards.
CATTCCAATGGTAAAAGGTAGAATGTTTTCGAAGTTAATGTTTGTAGTGAGAATTTTACCTCACTTCTCTTTCTGTTCACGGATAAAACAAATAAACATGTTCCTCTTCTGTTGACAAGCCCCATTTTCAGCTGCCAATTCCATTTTTACCTTTTCCGTACAAAACTTCGTTCTACGGAAACTTCGTATGATTACAAAAAGAATTTGACGAGGAGAAAATACCTGCCAATGCACTTATTATTTTTAATTTTAACTTACAACTTTTATAAAATTCAAGATGTTAAACTTTTCCTTTCTTTTTATTCATTTTCCTTCTCAGAGATAAATGGAAATTTGATTGGCATTATTTTACTCCACAAGAATATTATAGTATTCAATGTAATATTTCTGCTTTATTATTAAAAAAAACTATTATTTAATGAACATCAGTTTTTTATGGAATACCAAATCGAAATCGAATTTATGACTTCTTAATTGAGTCGCTCATTGCTTACGTTCAAATAAAATTTCTTTTTGATATAATTAAATGATGTAAAGATTATTAGAAATTGTTTTATAAATATATCGACGGGCTCCGCTATATATATAGATATATATTAGATATTATCTAATATAATAAAATAAATAAATAAATATCGTGACGCCTTCCCTATTGACGGGAGTCCCTTTATAAGGGGTTGGCCAGGCCACCTTGGCCTTTACGGGAGAATATAGTAGAGGTGGTTTCCCAGGCCACCACACAGCAATGAGTACTTAAGATCTAGTTTACTAAGCTAGATCTACCAAGTGACTCCGGTGCCGTGAATCGAACCCGGGAGTCTTCACTCACGAATCCGTTACACTAACCACTGGGCCACAAGGCGGCTCATCTAATATAATATATATATATAATAGAATTAAATGTGGGCAAGATGATTTTTAAAAATAGGCGGCTTATTATTACTGTGTATTGCTCAATAGCAGCCTGTAACTGACGATAAGAATTTCATACAAATATCAAGATGGTGGACCAAGTAGATGAGTCTGAGTGAGAGAATTCATGTGGACTCAAAGTCATCTGCATGGTCCACCATCTTAATATATATATCATCCACTTGTCCGGTCTTATAATATCGGTGCTGTCGAATAGCCACGATAATTATATATCGTACATATTATGTACATCAATATTTTGTTTTCAAAAAATAAAAATATATTCTATCAAGCAATGTGTATTCTGAAATAATAATCTAATTTGAAAGATAATGCATTTTTCGGAATGAATGAAAATTAGCATATCAAATCTTGAGATTATGTATGAATTTGATGAAAAACATTCAAAATTTCTCATGAATACTATTAAAATATGATAATTTCACGCATTTTGACAGGGGCGATCGGTCATTTTAACATTTTTAATACGGTCATTAAAATGCGAGAGGGTGACTTCTGAAACCCCATTGAGGAATAAGAATAAGTTCACTTTCACTCGCTCTATGTAGACAATCTTTCACACCTGAATTGACAGGCTCAAATGGCTTTTTTTAACGTGTTCCCCTTAAATGGGAACATAAAATACCAATGTTATATAATATATTCGGAATGCTTCACTCTGCTGATGGCCAAAGTTGTGAATGTGTCGTTATGGAAAAATGTTCGAGCGCATTATTATGACATAGTTAGGAATGTTTTCAAGGGGGAACCGAAGTGAGAGGGATTTGAGATCTTCGCTGGGTGAAAAAAAAGTTTTATATTGGCTTTTCTAGCACATGGAAGTATCCGGTATTAGCTGAAACTTTTGTACGCCAACAAGAAGTATGTACAAGCCTGAAGGCGTCGCGTAAATCGTACAACTTTTACATTAGCCCTACAATTGATGAGAATTAGTTCTGACCCATAAAATTATTGTTTTCAGAAATACGATATTAATATATTTTGATAGTAGATTGTATATTTTCATCATAATAAATAATAACTTTTGACTAGAGTGAAAATGTGTATACTTTAATATAGAAGTTGTCTTCACAATTATTATTATTAAAAATAGTGAAGAGCTGAAAACCACTAACTATAGCTAACAACTAAAAAAATAGTCATCTAAAAATTTAATTTAATCAAGTAACCCAAACGAATATTTATATTGTTTAAGCTTTTACCCTATATATTTTTAGTTATACCAAAGATTATTATTCAAAATATCCTATATGGCAAAATATCTTATATCCTAAGTGGCCGTGAACTTGTTAAACTATTGAATTACATAAAATTATGTTAAAATAACGTTTTTCACAATTTTCATCTTGTTAAATGAATATTTTTTTAATAATTAATTGTGTAGTATTTATAAAGGTAAATTCTTGGAGGAAGGGCCAGAGATTTTCATGTTTATTTTTTAAATTTTGATATTTATTTTTATTAATAAATAATACGTCCTGAAGGTTTTTATAAATTTCGCTTTTTAGACCCAACAACTTGTTAATTTATTGTCTGTTGGTGATCTTAAATATTACTAGTTACACAGGTGACCGACAGAGCGGCTCTACCTGACTTAATAATCTTCTCAGTATTTACCCTTCAATCCGGGAAATCAGGAAATCATATTATTACCGATATCTTAGTAGTAATAAGTGATCATTTGTTCTTAATTAATAATTAAAAGCATAGTTATATTAATATTAATCTAGATTATTAACTAATGTAACAATGTGTAATTTATGCATATTGTGTATTTCCGTATGCAGTACAATAATACATGCTTGACTAAAATATATCATTGTCATGTCAGCATTTACTACACAAATATTGAAACTAGTTAAATCTGTAGAGCCTTTTCCTGTAATTATCCAACCAACCTTTGATCTTCAACAAATTATATGTTTTTACAAAAGAGCCTCTTGCTCCATTCGCTTGGCCTGTGAAGAGTTTATCATCAAAGAGCAGAGACTAAATTGCTGACAAATGAAACCCTAACAAGGGTTGTAGTTCATATTCAATTAACAACACAGTTATTTTTTCAGGCAATATCCAGAACCCATGACGGGACTCCTCGATACGTCTGACGGGGCATCAAGGTATGTTAAGTATTTAAATTATAATATAACAACAGTAGATTAAGCACAATTTATATTCTGTTATATAGTATGATATGACTGAATTGCATTTTTAACAAGACAAAAGATTCAAAGATGAGCCTTTATTCCGTACCATAATGGAAAAATTAAAATGAAACGTTTCAATCTCGATGTAGGTATATAAGCTTCATTTTTTTATTGAAGAAGTGGGCTTTTAAGACTGACAAAGCTGACTTTTCGATTAATTACAAAGCACTCTCGGCTGGGTCTTTATATATATTCGACGGGAGAGACATTATCAAAGATTTGAAAGCTGAAAGTCATAAAATACGCCAATTATTTCTATTGTATTCATTCTGACTAAGGTGAAAAAAACCCAATATAGTTAATAATTATTTTCAAATATATGCTGATAATGTTATCGTATTAAATTGAAACTAAATCAGAATGACAGTGATTGGTGAATTCCTTGCTTTCCATACTGGTTGAGCAAAAGGAATGCTTCAGCATCCTTCAGGAAACGCAGTCACTTTGTTGCTCGTCCTATAATTCTTTGGCTGTAGAAGAGGCTTTCATTGTAATTGTCTAGAGACATTGCTCCAACTTGGGCAATTAGTACTCCAACAAAAGACATCCTTTCCTATTTTCCTTTTGTCTCCTTTATCAACACTCTGAAATAAAATGGTCAAGTGTGGGCAAACACATATCACTTCACATAACAGTAATTGGCTTTTGTGGATAACTGTGGATTTTTTTCAAATGATGAGATTGAGATTTTTATTATTATAAATACATTGAAAATTTATTCCACTAACCCGGGGTACTCACTTTTTGAATGAATGGGTTGTCAAAGATGCTGATGATGACCTGTTTTAGTTTCTCTTCTTTTTTTCTATATAGTGTCCACTTGTTCTTTGTTCTGTTTACTATTTTTTACCATTTTTTATATTTCTCTTTTTTTCTGTTTTTATTATTACATAGCTAATAGTTAATAGTTAACTTGTCATTTATGTCTTTTTATTTTAGCGTGACTTTACTGATGTTTTATTTTCTTTTCTTTTGAGTATTGCCGTATCATTATGGCCTTTCGTTAGTTCTATTATGATTTTGCAGTCTGATATTTATAATTGTATATGTAATGTATTTAAAATAAATAATTATCTCAAAATAGACTGTTCTCAAAAGAAATTATAGAAGAATCTTGCCAAAGTAATCGTCCATCATGGGAGTCAATTGAATTCTACAATATGATAATAAATATATTTTGAAATATTTCTTCTACAAAATAAATCATTTGATTAAATATTTGATTGGATTAAAATATTTTCAGTGAGCCTCATACTTGTTTATAAAACATGATACTATTTAAATGTGGGAGCACAATTTTCGCATTCTGATTCGGAATTTTTAGCTCCATTGAAATACGGTTTCGATTTCAACAAAGTCGAACAACGTTGCAAAATACTCCCCTAAATATACGAGAGAATAACAGTTTGATAACTGAACCGAGTAAATTTTCAAATGTAGTGTTGACGTTGTACATAGTATACATACGTCGAACTTTTTGAGTGTATTTGAAGAAAATAAAGGAAGCATCTGGTCAAATTAGATTGTTGAAAAAAAAATAATCGAGAATATGAAAAGTTTGAATTAAAGTTTGGCGGCCATTTGTCACTAAGTTGGCACTAAGACGAATGCTCCACAAACCATTTTTGCTCTCCGTTCTCCAATTACAATCAGACTAAAGTGCCTTCTTCGTCGTCTCTCTTCTATTATATTTATCCTGTACATTTGTACTTCATCTAAAAAAATATTATATGATTGAACTCATGATTTTAGAACACTATTCGTTACTTTGTGTAACAAGAGCTTGAAAGAATATTTAAAAGTAATAATAATTGAAATGTTTTATTGGCAATGAGTCGTTGATTAAGCTTTTATCCACGTGAAAAGACTCCAAGTCTAAAAAAAGAGAATATCGTGGGCAATGGATTGTATAGCTGAGCCTCATTTATCGTTCGACCATTTCAGGAAGATCGTTCCTTCAGCTTTCATTTAACTTCCTCTGCGGTGTCTGTGCCGCTACGACGATCGTGTTCTACGAGTAACTATACCTTGCTACGCTACTACGATGCTACGACTACTACACCACAAACATGCAATTAAAATTAACCCAGTTCAACACTTTAAAACAATAAATCTAATATATTTATTTTATCACTTTATGAATGTGTAGATAGTTATCGCTATTTGTTAATTTGAAAACTATTTTGGTGTGGATTAAAGATGTTTTCAAGAAAATATTACCCCATTTATCGGAGGATGTTCAAGTAAATCGACGATCACTTATCGGAAGTACCACTTTTCCTACTTGTTCAACAAATGTGTGGAATGTTTTTCTTTGCTCCGTCAATATAAAATGTATGTGTGTGGTTCAAGTAGATATACGAATCGATTGTCTGACTTAACCACATCTAAATTGACTACTATTTTTTCAGACACGGAAATATGTACTTTTGTTACAAAATAAATTATGTCCGTAAAAAGGACCAGTATGAATGACAGTTTGAGTACTTAAAAGTGAGCTTAAAAATTCAGTGAACGTACTCAATTGGTAGTTAAAACGTAGTGAAATGCACCGGAGGAAGGTTAGTATGGGTGGTCGTCCCAGAGTCGTCATTGGTTTAACGACTTCCTCAACAAACTCTGATTTGTGGTACTATTAACATTAGAAAAGTTAAGCCTCGTTATCCTGTACCGTATAAATGTATGTAATAAATATATATTTTCAATCATATTCAAAAAATAAATATATAAAACCATGAAAAAGCCTCCTTATTACGTCATTCACCAAATTACTAATTATGAGGTATAAAACACGATCCAATTTTTACTATGGATAAATATAAAATTACATTTAATTACTATACAGGGAATAAGGCGTGTGGCCACAAATACTTACTGTCTTCGTCGGTTCAAATCCCGCTAAAGCCAAAAAATATTGATTTGTTCGGTTATTACAACTGGGAAATCGGGTGTAATATTAATAGAATCTCGATCGATTGTCTTGATACAGATTTACTCTGATTTTTTGTATAGTAAGGTAAATACTGGGGCGATTATTAATTCGGTGACCTGTGAAACTAGTAATAGTTAAGAACACTGACATCCAATTAACACGTTGTTGTGTATAAAAAACCTTCTAAAAATATAATCTCCTCGGGGCGTAAATAAATAAAAATAAATATTAAATAATTTCGATTTGTAAACATTGATTTAAAAATTTGGGTCGTATAAAAATTTTAATACAATATTTATATAATGGGTTGATACATTAGACATTACTGAGGCCATTATTAAGATGGACAAAGCCAATTAATTAATACGTTGTTGTGTCTAAATAGCCAAAAAATGCCTCAATGTGTATATAATAAGTAAATTAATTAAAAGCCGAAGCAAATATGGTTGCGATTAATAATACACGCAAGCTGTAAATTATTTTCTTTTAAATAAATGGTATTTATTGCAAATTGATTTATTTTCTTTAAATCGATTGATGTCTCAAATAACTTGTGTTGTCCTTTTATTCTGCTATGCATATATTTTATTAGTGTTTTTTATTGATATAACAATTTCTTTTTTTTGGTATATACCAACCCTTAATTTATAGAATAGCATCAACCACGTCTTGTCATGTCTTTCTAGGACATCCCCTCCCCTATTTCCATCTGTTATCTACAGTCGATATATAGTCGAGAATATGTACTAAAAGATTGATGAATGTATAGTAACAGGGGATGTCTATAAAGAATGACTTTAAAATTATTAGGCGGAATATTCCTTAGAACATTGTAACTTTCAGTGGTTGATTATTTATATATTTATTTCCTCGAAAGCCTATATGGTTCTTCACAGTATGTACATTATTCGCGTGTCCCTTGATATTGAAGTGACAGCTTTATAAGAAGATATCGTGATTACAAGTGTTATTTTTGTGTAGAATGTAATATATGAGCTTGGCACTCGTAGCTGCAGTAGTGGCGGTTAGATTCTATCATCCAGACTATTCGTATTTATGGTACGACGACTCTTGGATTCCCTCCCTACTTCTTCACGATTTATAACACCGCAATTTTTATACAAATATATGAACAATTGAATTCTATTACACCCCATAATATTCATTCAATTTCCCCTTTGTTCATAGATGCACTTGACAATTGAGAAATGTTAACAGCTCGCTTCAGTTGCAGAACTGATTTCAACGTCTTATACATAGTTTGACACTTTATACTCTGCATCAAGTTATGAAACTTGCACAACCTTATTTCAGACTTTCTCATTATATTATTTAATTTTTGTTTTGTTTGTATGGTTGCTATTGCAATAAGCAAACTAATTAAATGGACTCCTTCTTCATCTCAGAAATTCTTCTTGGCTTCTTGGTTGGTCTAAAAAAATGTTAAATAAATTAGATACTCTCTTAGATTTTGCTTCTACCGTTTTTATAAATATTATATTTTTTACTTGAAGACACTGCAATATGATTAGAATACTTAGCTAAAGATATTTATGTATATTTTAATATTTAATTTTATTAATTTGTATACGCTCCGAGGGACTTTTGACAAGGTTTTTACAAATTTTGTTTTTTTAGACACAACAACGTGTTAATTTATTTTCTGTCGATGATTTTTACAATTACTAGTTACACAGGTCACCGACTTAATAATCGCCTCAGTCCAAGAATCTTAACCTTACAATCCAGGAATCATATTAAACCTGGGTCAAGATTTTACAAAGGATTTTATTAATATTGTTCCCGATCTCACATCTGAAATAACATTATCCCCGGAGCTAACATGCTGTTTTCAAATTGATAATAATCTATTTATTGATATGAAACAAACTTTTTTAATAATTGAAATTATATATATTCATATTAGTGATTAGGTCACCTTAGTTTTTTATATATGTGAAAAAGCTATGGTACTCTCTTATAGGGGAGATTTTTAAATATTTATAATGCATATAAATAAATTCATGCTGTTCTTTATTTTATTGTAAGTTTGCTGGTAAATAGCTGAATTGTTGTTGTTCCCCATGGGTGTTTCATACAAATGTTACCTGGTATTATGAACGGACAAAGCGTTCATCAGATCTGCGCCGCCTTACAATATTTATGACCATCCACCACCTAAAGGCATTGTATAGGGAGGCCCCATTAGCGCCGGAGTCGGGGGCCAATTTTTCACGGGTTTATATCCGACTAGAAGAGGAAAAGGATTTTCCAATTGGTCCCGGAGAAAATTATTTCAGGCGCTTTGTTCGTCGCTCCGTGTTCTCGTAAAAGATTACATTCAAATTTTTATCAGCTGGGCCTCCACTTGCCTCGTTTATCATCCACAATCACATCCTCAACTATCTCACCCATTTATACGACTCCTGAGTAAAAACTCCAGATTTGATTTTCACCCAAGTTTATTTTTGAGTGCCTCACCTGCCCAAGGTGACAATGTGATTAATTTATCGGTTTCATACACATTATATACAAAATGTATAACTCAAGCGGTTGACCGACGCACATAAAAGTTTTCCCTAAAAGAGCATCGAAAGTAAGTTGTTGTGTTCACCGGTAAATCTTCAGACTTATTAAGCCATTTGTCAAGGATGTCTACAGAAGCGGCAAACTCTCCTCGTACAATAGACGACCAGATATTTTTTGTTCAGCAATTGTCGCCAAGAAGGCATTACTTGGGTTAAACTTTCATTTCTAGAATGTAATAGAAAACATTACGACAAAAAAACTAATTCTAAATCAATGAATAACTGAGACAACTACTTTTACGTTTACAATGCGTGATTGCGACATAAAATATACTGTGGTAACCTCTAATAATGGGTAATTTGAATAATGAGCGATCAATAAAAAAATGACTCTATTAACATGTAACTTAACCTTAAAATAATAGAATTCATTAGCCTCTAGACAGTTTTCAATCAAAATTTAATAAAACATTTATCTTAAATTTATAAATAATAAACATATTTAGATATTCTTCCAGATATAAATCGCATTCCGGGTTTCTACCTATCTCAAAATCACATAACGAGTGAGATTCTATAATCAATTATGCTCCTTATTATTAAATTTATCATTTTTATATTCCCTTGATTAAGAATAAACAAATCATTAAATATACAAAATGTTTCATTATTGCGATTATAAAAAATATATACTAAAACGGGCCTAAGTATTTTTGTATAAAAAAAATAATTTATTAATAATGAAATAATTTTTTATGACAGCTTGAGAATCTTCGGATTTATTAATGAGTGAATATATGTTATCATAAGAAAATAAAAAAAACAACTTATGATGTCATCGCATTAGTTCAAGTTCAATTTCAACAAGTTATTGGTTTTCGTCAACAAGGTATTGTTGACTTTGCAAAATGCGTATTTTGCATTTTGGGTGAAATTACGCTGTACCGTCCTTTTTTACATATTCGAATCAGGCGGTCAATCGCCTAATAATTAAATACGCAAGATGCTCAAACTTTTTAAAATAATAATTTAAAATTGAAAAGTTTAACTAGCCGAATTGGACCATTAATGAAGGTGTGGTTGTGTTACATTTAATGTACCATTCCTTACATTTAATTATTTGACTATCAATAAAAGACATTGATAATTTCAAATAAAAAAGAGAGAACTGAAGTAATTAAAGCAATAGGTAGAAAAAAATTCAAGCTTTGTTTTGGGCCTTTGAAATTGATTATTATATTTTCCATACATATTTTATCACTACAAAGATGCATATATAGTCAATATATTGTATAGATACATATATATAGATACACACACACACACACACATATATATATATATATATATATATATATATATATATATATATATATATA
>JAGTTH010005227.1:0-28021 GCA_022606485.1 Agraylea sexmaculata | reverse complement strand
GGGTTTAAATGGGGTTATGCATGCGCAACATAAGATGATCTGACTTCCCAGTATCTCATAGCCACTGCCGCCCAATTCCTATCTCTACCTCCTCGTGGTGGACCCTGGAAACCTGAACAAGCTAGTTAGTTAGGATCAAATTAATGATCTTGGCAGCGAGTGCGATTAGGGCGAACAGAGAAGGGAGATCCCTATCCGGAGGTTGTGCGTCAGGCCGATCACCTACCATGTAAAAACTAACATCCGATCACGAAACCCCCCAGCAAAAACATGACAGTACAACCCAACGATAATACACTTACGGTGCAGGGCGTCAGACACCCAGTACCGGTGGTCGTGGGTGCGAAAGCAGGCTCGCGGGTACCGTCATCCAACTACTGCAGTGTCGCGGGGGTGCATATCCTGGCCCCCGCTGCATATAAAGTTACAGGATACAAATCGAAAGGGGACTTAAAGTTAGGAACGTGGAATATTTTAAGCTTGAATAGACCGGGCGCTATTAAAATGCTCACAGACCAATTGAGCCGTTATCGCATGAGTATTGTTGCTTTACAAGAGATAAGATGGACAGGAAACGGTACATCGAAACACAATGGATGGACAATCTTTCATAGCGGCAGTAATTCTAAGAAAGCCTTCGGAACCGGCTTTGCAGTCAGTGACAAAGCAAAACATATTGTCATTGACTTCGAACCTTTTAACGATAAGATAGCTAGACTAAGGATAAAGACTAAGTTTTTCAATGTTAGTTTATATTCGGTACATGCTCCCACGGAAGACAAAGGAGATGACGTAAAGGACGCTTTTTATGATAACTTAGACAGGTTTATAGAGAAGGCACCAAAGCACGATATAACAATTATTTTAGGCGATTTAAATGCCAAGATCGGCAATGAAGTTACACATAGAGCCATTACAGGAGGCAACAGTCTGCACGAAATTTCAAATAACAACGGCGAAAGGGTAATTGATTTCGCCGCAGCAAAGGATATGGTTAATGTTAGCACATTCTTCCCAAGGGCTAACATACACAAAGGAACGTGGGTCAGTCCAGGTGGCACGTACACTAATCAAATTGACCACGTGCTTATCAATCGGTTCAAATCCTCTATTATCAACGTTCATACTTGCAGAGGAGCAGCATTCGATTCGGACCATTACTTAGTAAAAGCAGTTTTTAGAGCCAGAATATCGAATGCCAAAAAAGGAAAAAATAAATAAAAATAAGAAACTCAACCTTGTTAAATTAGAGAATGAGGTATGTGCAAAATCATACCAGGCATCCATGGAAAAGGCGTTAGAACAGGTTGAGGAAATAAATAGGAATAATGTAGAATCTAGTTGTAATCTAATAAAAATATTATTAAGCACACGGCAGAATCAACTTTGGGTTACGAGACGAAAAAGAAAAATGGCTGGTTTAACACAGAATGCGAGAGTATTATTAAGGAGAAGAACAATGCCCGTGCACAAGTTCTTAATTGCAATAGCTTAGAAAATAGAGAGAAGTACAAAGAACTTCGTAGGAGTAGTAATAGAGTCATACAGTCGACGAAGAGGACATGGCTAAAACAGCAAATTATAGATGCTGAAATGTTTAGAGATAGGAATAATGCTAATGAATTTTACAGGAACGTTAACAATAGTAGGAAAACGTTCAAACCTAGACTAAACTTTAATAGGAATAGCAAAGGCGAACTTCTCTGCGATCAGGAAAGCGTTTTAAATAGATGGTCGGAGTACTTTAGCGACCTATTAAATGATAAGAATAGCGATAAGGTAGCCAATAAGAACGCTAGTCTGTACCAACACGCCGCGCAACCACAAATACCACCACCCACCTCCGAAGAGGTGTGCCACGCCATCAGAGGACTGAAGAGAGGGAAAGCCCCCGGGATAGACGAGATCTCCAGCGAACTCATAGCATACGGCGGGGATGCTCTATGGGCGCTATTACATAGTTTAATAGTATCTTTATGGGAAGGCGAAACGCTACCGAAAGATTGGGCAAGTTCGATAATTTGTCCACTCCACAAAAAAAGTGACGTTAGCGTGTGCAGTAACTATAGAGGGATATCCCTACTATCAGTTATGTACAAGATATTCGCCAAGGTTTTAAAAAATAGGCTAGCAGAATACGCGGAGGAATGCTTGGGAGACTACTAAGCCGGATTTAGACCCGGGCGTTCAACAATGAACCAAATATTTACAATTAGGCAAATATTAGAGAAGTGTAATGAGGCCGACGTGGAGACTCATCACTTGTTCGTAGATTTTAGGCAGGCATTCGACACAATCGATAGGGATATTATTTACAGCACGATGAGAGAGTTTGGGTTTCCGGAAAACTCATAAGTCTCTCAAAAATGACGCTGACAGACACCAAAAACTACGTACGGATAAATGGTGTACTGTCGGAGTCTTTCATCACCAGAGCAGGCGTTAAACAGGGGGACGTGATATCCCCCCTGCTATTTTCATTAGTTTTAGAAAAGGTTATGCGTCTTGCAGGTTGTAGCAATAAGTCTAATATCTTCTATAAGTCTTTTCAGGTACTCGCTTTTGCAGACGACGTAAATATTATCGCTAGAACTAAGAACGTGTTAATTGATAAGGTTAGAGCAATAAGGGATGCCGCTAAAATAGTAGGATTAGTCATAAACGTAGATAAAAGTCAGTATATGCATGTGACATCCAACTCGGAATTGGTAGCTCATCGTAGCCTGAACATAGACAATGACCACTTTCAGCAGGTTGACTCTTTTGTATATTTGGGAGCAGTGGTCACTAAGGAGGCTGGAAATAACCAGGACATCAACTCTCGCCTGCAAAGTGCTCATAGGGCGTATTTCGGCTTAGTACGCTTGCTCAGATCAAGATATCTAAGTAGAAGTACCAAGGTAGAATTATACAAGATGCTAATTAGGCCAGTACTAACCTACGGTGCAGAAACATGGGTTATTACCAAAACCGAAGAGGATAGGCTACTTAGGTTCGAGCGGAAGATTCTTAGGAGGATCTTGGTCCTGTTCAGGAGGCACCGGGACTATTTAGAATTAGACGGAACGATGAGATTTACTCATTATATAAGAGCGTGAACGTAGTGCAGTTTATTAGGGCTTTAACATTAGGTTGGGTTAAAGAGCAGGAGGGATAGTATCGGAAATACTATCCAGCAAGCCTGTGGGTAAGAGAAGGCAGGGTAGACCTAGGCTAAGGTGGGTGGACGAGTTCTATAAGGTAGTTAGGAGTTTAGGAATTAATAACTGGAGGAGCGCGGCCTCCAATAGAAATAAGTGGAAGATGCTGGTGCGGGAAGCCTTGGTTCATCACTGAACTGGAGTGCTTATGATGATGATGATATATATATATATATATATATATATATATATATATATATATATATATATAGATCGTGCCGTAATTCATTTCTTTTTGCCGCGGTTTAGAGTTGCCAAGGATCTATTTATTTTACGCTAAGATAATAATAAATGAAGTATACTGAGAATGAATATCATTGAAATTGTATTCAAGTCAGGGTTATTGTCGATGCACCGATATATTAACACTGCATCGAAGACCATAGTAGAAGAGGTAGCAAAGCATGGGGGTTTAGGGGACAGACTGCCCCTACTTTGTATGCATGGTCAGACTACCTCCCACATGTATGTGCCACTAAAGGATAAAAAAAGACAGGAAAAGAACGAGTGAGAAAGAAAGAAGCTGGACACAGACCGGTAAAAAGGGATTCTGTTGCAGGACGACGCGCCACTTAGAAAATTCAATCCTGAACTCCCGAAGGAGGAGAACTGAGCCTTCAAACTGAACAAGTTGTAAAGTTTTTCGAAATACAATATCAAATTCATACCCGTCCAGAAGAGAACAATTCATACCTGAAACAAACAAAAAAAAACAATATTTAGCATAATCAAGTTATCTAGAGTTTAATTCCGGACCACACATATTATATGTAAAATAGTCGTATCAGTTAGTCTCGATGCTTTGTAGAGCCCACACGCATGTAGCTCATTGCTAGACTTTGCGAGCATTCAGCTCGTGCGATGAATATTAATCGAGTTTAAAATAAAGCCAAGCCATGGGGGAGGCGTGGGGCGGGACACCAGCACGCGAGCGTGCGCCCCCTTCCAACATACTGCAATTTTTCCGAGTGCGAAAGAGGCACAAATAAGACAAAAATAAATAAATTAAAACAGATTGAGACAAAAAAATTGTAGATAATTATTGAGATTTATACGATTTTAATAAAAAATAATTTTAATTTATAGGTTCGGTCGAATGAAGGGCTCATAGGGGCGTGAAAGAGGGTCGTTAGGCTCGAACGGAATATGCATTTTTGGGGCGGCGGCAATTGGCAGTGCATAATATTTTCAAATGAATTCCGTAATAACTGCCTCAAATTATAATACATAAAATAGTTATAGCCTCAAATTTACTCATAATAAAAAATATTAAAAGCAAAATGTGGGATTAAAATAATAAGCATTATAAAAAAATCATCACCCACATAGATTGAGTTGCTCAATTTCGACAAATCTGCGAAATAAGCGTATTATTTTTATATTTAAAAAACGTGGGTATATTAAATGCGAACCTTGGGTGCAATCACACGCATATACGTGATTCGGTGTAATGTTTTACATCAACCCGCCTCTGAATAATTGCGATATAAATATTTTGTGGGGATATGTTACTCTGAAATTGCGATAAGAGTTGACACACCCCTTTGTGGTCGTTTCACCCTGCCAACGAGACATGGAGAAAGTAAAAAAACATAACGCTAATTAAATCATAACAGCTTGTGGGAGTGGTGACAAAAAATAAACACTTGGGTGGTATTGTGTTAACATTATTTAAAGATGATACCTCATTGTGAATAGATAATTTTGGGTCACGCGAAAGGTCGACCGGAATAAAATAAAGCATATGAGTGGATTCTTTGTAAACGATATGTTTGTTTAAGAGAGATTGGACGCAGAGTCTCATGAGCATATTTTTACGTTATGGGTCCATCGATCTGTTTTTGGTGGAACAATGAGCGCCTTTGATGGTATTTAAGTGGATCGAGTAAACAATGAATTCCATACAAGTCGTGTGATATTGAAATGAATGAATAATAAAGAACGCGACTTTCTCCATTGCCTGCCAAAATAGATGTGGACAGAGAGGTCAGGTCACTTCGTGGGTGGATCAGATAGCGATATTATTATTATGACTATTATCCACCACACAAATATCACATGTATGTAAATTATAGTAACATAATGAACCGTTAGAAATAGAGGTTTAATCATATCAAAGTAATAATATAACCATTATAGTCTCGATCGTATTAAATGTTAACAGATGATGGACATAAATCAATTAACGTACCAAAATAAATTGATGATAGTTGAAAATTAATATGCATAATTTACCGATTTTTCGTAGTTAGAAGTGGGTCGATCTTATACAGATTGATTGATTGATTATGTATACTTTCCCACAAGAATAGGAACAATATGCGATGAAGATGAGCGGCGCCAATAACATTGATTTGCATGGCTCTAAGTGGGGCATCATTGATCTTGATCGATCTAGTTGTAAATCCAAACAAATCCTTTCGCACGACATACTTTTGTTAAATATTTGATTTATATTGATTATTTGAACTTGGTCATGAGGCCAATTCGAGATATGAATGGTGTACTTTGATAATTGATTGCAATTCAAATTGAAGGCGTCGTGACGCCATATATCAGAATTTTGCATCGGATATTCAGTATGATTTCCTTTCTATATTCGATATGACTCAATATTAAATAATTCACAATATAGACTAACAGTAGAGTTATGGAATAAAAATACATAACCAAACTCAAATTAAGATAAGAGTAATCGGTTTCCATCAAAACATTAAGAATGCAGTGAATCTATTTGAAATCACTGCTTAAATTCAACAGCTTTCACTTAAATCGGTTACTCCTACAGAGAATAATATATTTTTCATATCTTTTCCATTGCGGCAAGAGACATTTATGATATTTTAACAATTCAACTGTGGAATATCGACTACAGAATAGTAAATCGCACGGAGTGAAATACAAAGTTGGCGATATAAAGCGATACTTAAGAAAAATGAATTCTGATCGGGCAAAGTGCATTCGTTAATAACTTGAAGCATTCACTGCAAAAGGCGGAAAAGTGAATTCAAACCAATATCTTTTTTATCGTATTGTGATTTCCGAAACACTGTAAAGAATTTATGAAATATAATTTGCAAAGATTCTGGATGACTAAAATAACGCAAACGATTCTATTTTTCAAATTGAACTGCTTCCGAAAAATTCCAATAAGCCTTCCGAGAAATTAATATGGGTGGTATTTTTATTCTTTGAAGTTACTTTGAGACGGAAAAATTTGGAAATCTTTTAAGGATTCTTTTCAATGGATTCGAATTAAATTAAGGATCGTACATAACGCAAGCGCAGGAAATTGTATGGCTTTATAAAAATAGACGAAATCCCGGTATTCTACTCAGGGAAAGTATTAATAATTGAATGTTTTGACTGCGTTCTTCATTTCAGGAAATAAATAAAATATCAGTCGAGTGTGTAATGAGTTTAAACCTCTTTATGATGAATAAAAAATATACGATACTAAGTAAAACAAACGGGGCGAAAAAAACCCTACCCTCTTACGCAATGTCAGATCGATTACCCTTTCAGAATAATATGCGAAACCCTTTTTGAATATGTAAACGTTTATTTTGAATGTGTTGCCAAGGATTCAATTCTAAGTTATCGCATCGTTTGATTTATATTTCAAACAATCGTTAAAGTTTCGTTGAAAATGATGGTTAAAGTTAATAAAGTTCGAATACATGCGGGACAAACTCGATTTGATTGTTTTCCAACGTCCCGTTAAATACACATAACTCGGACAAAGGACACGAGCGACTCGATAACTCGTTCGATACTACGACAGTCATTAAAAACGGAACAATAAAAGTAGCGTAGGAGTAGAGAAGCTTGTGATCGTAAAAGTGGAAGGCGTAATTTTGATTGCATCGATCATCCAGACTTTAGTGCTAAAGTTTCGACAGCAAGACTTCCGACTCAAATATTCAAAGTGGAACTAATGCCATTCGGTTGAATATTTACATTTAAAAATAGAGTTGATTACATCAAGTTCAAGACAGTATAAAGGGCTTATCTTTTGAGATTTGTTTAATGCTATTCAGGATGTTAACGAACTAAAAGATTCAAGAGTGGTAATTTCTGTCAGCGGGGATGCTGGAAAAAGTGACACTCATTGTTCGTCGTGGATGGAGTACATTGTTCTTCGTCGACGAGTTGGCAGGGTAAGTCTTTTTTTTTATATTCACTTACTACAAAGCATGAGGAGTCGAACTAAGAATCGCCATTGTATCTCACTATAGGATAATACCCACACACATAAAGTACGCAAAAGCATTGTTGATATTGTAAATCACATAAAACCCAAACAACGTGCAGTCAAAGCTAGTTAATCTTAACTTTATAATAAAAAAAGTTTATATTTATGAACCAGCGGCATGGTCGTACTACAATCTACAATTGCACCATTCAAATAGGGAAATAGAACCATGTCCACACTGAAAGATGAAATGAAATGATTCGACGATTAAGGGTGGAAGGGGATATATTATTTGAAATTGGGGTCGATCAGCTGCCGTTTGCAATTGGGGATAAAAGCCCTCTCGCCACTTAACGCCAAGTAAACATATAAAAGGGGGCCAAAGGACTTCAATACCAGTATTAAACTTTCAATTCTGATAATTAAATATCGAACTGGTATGATGATCATAACCATGCGGCATGAACAATTTCCATCCAATTAGGTTTAGTAACAAAAATCATATGTGAGAATATAATTAGAATGCACAATAGCATCATTAGTATAAAATGGATATTTGGGTCAAATATATTCGTCATTGATATCATGACGATAAGCATTAATCATATTTCGCAAGATGTTTAATACTTTAACCATATTTAATACAAGAGGTCAAATTTACAATTAATATAAGCGAGTATTGATAGAAAGTTAAAGCTATTTAAATGTTGGCGCCGTAGTAAGATCGTATCTCGATCAATAGATAATTCAAGCAAAATCCGAATCGTGTCGCACTAAAACGCAAGTAAATCAATTGTACGAGTGTATTGAAACAATATACTATATCTACATAACGGTAACAAGACTGTGATGATTAATTAACGAAGTGATTTGAAATTATATGGATATATTATATTTCTAATATACATACATACTTTCTTTCGTCTAGTTTTAGATAATAAGACGTACAAAGTTACAAAGATAAGATAATTACAAACAAGAGATAAGAGAACGACGTTGACGCTCATTTGAGTCAAACAAATCATAAAGCCTGATATAGAAAGTTGAGCAATTGCAAATATTTACATGAGAGGATATTATTAAATGGGCGTGGCATGAGATTTCAGCATATTGATGGGGTGTAAGAGACATAGGGGATGTAGGAAACAGATACAAATCAAACATATTGCGGTTTGGATCATCGAGGGACCACAACAATAAATTGTGGCAATAGAACGGAATGCAACTTGCCGATAATTTCACAGAGAGTGGAAAAAATACTAGAAGGGAAAAATCCTATATAATCACCCGGGGAGGATTACAACGCCCCGTTAGTCCCGAAATGAACACAAGGAAGGTGTAATTCAACCGTGACATATTATTGGAAATTCTGGACGGTTTGATAACCAGATTGAATAAATGTTATGTCGAAGCGTGTAATATTAAATCCTAAGCTATTGCCGTTTTACATGTACACTAGTAACAATATTGCATGGGGGTTGAAGTATAAAATATTTTAATTTATTATTACATTTATAGGCGAGATTACATTGTAATACAATAATACCATATTATGTTAAGATATCACCACAGCAGTTTCGGGAAGTTACTTTGGCGTGTGTAAAGTTTGACAACAGTTGACAGTTTTGGTTTCTTCAAGTCGTGTTAAATCTCGAGCTCGTGTCACTAGGCGATTTACGCGCCAAATGCGTTTCATCAAGATGTAGCTCGTGCTACAAACTGTCAAATCCTAGTACGCCGATATATAGGTGTTATATCTAAATCTCGTGCTATACCCTCCATTCCAGTTTCGTGCCAAACTCGTCGCTTCGCCTCGAATCGCCTGTATGCATATTCTCTTGAATGCATGCGATACACACATTGGAACCGCTCGTCTAAAGCTTTGACACGGGCTGAAGAAACGGAATATTTGTATATGACACGAGATTCGTAGCACACGATTTAACACGACTTGAAGAAACTGAACCTTACTAATTAAAAAAAAATACATGACAGCAACGGGTACGTTGTTTGTCAACATTACTTCACCCACAAAAACAATACAGGCTCAACTCGGCGAGTTCTTCACTTTAAAAAGACTTCTCTTATCTATGTTGGATGTCTAATATGTAGGTATGTATGTATACACGAGTTAACCAACAAAAGGAAACCAACTAATTGTAAAGAGAGTGGTCCTTTATCACGGCCAAAGATTAACGTCTTCCTCACATACTTCTCATTTGCATACTACCACTGACAATGAGGCTTTCGTGCTAAGAAGAAGGTGGAAAGCGAATGTGAATATTTTAAGTTCCCAATATAATTGTTATATAGACGTCTTATTGCCGCTTATTGTAAATAATGAAATAAAAGTCTGCATTGCAGATTAAATTATTATTTATGATCAAAAAATATGCAAGCGCAATATGAAAACAACATTAATGTTCGAAATCAATTTGAAAGTGACTAAATTACGTTTCAAACTTTCTCCACTTTGTGCATTATTTCCGAAGGCAGCATAAACTCGGGATTAAAAGAAGAGTTGTTTTAGTCTGTAATACCGGTCAGGTGACTTTGGATAGAAATCAAATATTGACACATATAACGGGAATACATGAGAGGTAGTCAAGATGTAATATGACTAAAGTATATGCTATTTACCACACTTTAGTAGATTTTTCTCACAGTTATTACAGATAACATATACCGGATGGATGGCAATTAAAAAGTTTACCTATTGAACCGGCAGAAGCTCGACAGCCATCACCTTGACTGGACCGGTATTACAGCAATGTTATCGTCCTTTTTTTTATATTCAACTAAACCGTTTTACTCGACATGATCATGATAATTATATAAAAAGTACGTAAATGATTATATGAGATATTAACTCGATTACGTGACGGACTGAACTCAATTTATCTTATAAATTAATCGAAGTGTGCGTACGACAGCATCCGTTTTGAAACGGTATCGTAGAAGTATACATCGCAAATCTGCACAGGATTTACTCATACGTATCGCTGTTATTAGATAATTGTTAGTTAGGAGACGGTTTATTGATACAGATAAAATCTTAATACACATCGTTATTAAACCACGCTGTTTTTACACTTTAACAAGGTCAGTCAATAAGGAAGACTTGGCGTCCGGATTTTCAAGCCGATTGGATTTAGCAATCGACTGTGAAAAATTAACAGACAATATTACAAAAAAACTGACTCGAAAGAGGACAAAAGCAAAATTACTATTGAATAATACACTAAACGTAATTATGACGAATATTTATGAGCGGAATGGAGAAGCCATAATGTAGACATAAGACGATTAAATTTAATAAACCACGAAAGACAGCTCAAAATTCAATGTTACGTATAGATGAGTCATCTGAAAAATACCACAGATTATTGATGTATTGTTTTTTTCGACTTTTTGTAGAAGAAACGTCTATTTTTATGCGACAAACTGAAAGCTAAATCGATAATTAATTGCAGGGAATATATCAGATGTCAAACGCATCGTCAGTTACAGATGCTCGAAAACGAAGAGGAAAAATTAACGACCAAGTTCCCAAAATAGAAACCATGATCCATGTTCCAGGTAAGAAACCACATCAAGATAGTACGAGCATTTTAGCGAGAAGAGAATTCGTGGAAACCTATATTTTTATACATTTATCAAGGCATTACTTTTTTATAACATTGGGGTTTTTGTATTGCTTTGGTGGAAGCCAGCAGCTGCCAACTTATGTACTACGAGAGTCAATGCACTCAAAAAAGACTGCAGGTGTTTGGTTATTATTTATTGAGATTTAAAAAATATATATTGAATTTGGTGTTATAGTGGAACCACTGAAGACATTGTAAAATGGGAAACGCACATTTCGTCTGGCAATGGTGATCCGTGACGAGACTATAAAACTGGCAAGCGTGCGTAAGTTTTGCACATTTAACACCGTCTGTCGCCATTTTAAACATCAAAAATGTCTATAAATAGAGCCGCAAATCAAAAGATATATAAATAATTCGTAGTTAACAGAGTAGTGCTCAATTTTAGCATTAATGTATAGTTTGTATAATGTTGTATTTTTGTTGTTAATCGCCTTGTAGCACACTGCGCTGCGCTGCTGTTATATTTTTTTATTAATTGTTTAAATTACATTCCATTTAAATTCTCAAATATTATAATATCGACCGAACGATCTAATAATATCAATATCTTTAAAATTTGCCCATCCACCAAAAATTTTATATGATTAATTAATGTGTTAATAAAAGATAATTTAAATAACACAATACAATTAAGCTGTATATTAATATCCGAGAATTTATATAGAACTAGGTGACCCGACCCGTCTTTAATTCGAAAATTTCAATCTTTTTTTAATAGGTTGTAACAATCTGGACTATTTTGATGAAAATTATTATTATAAAGTTATAAACATTTATCACAATTCGAGTCTGTGTATATTGTATGAATAAAGTGAAATGTAGAAAATGTGTTAAATAAAAACATAAACTTCATAACATAACATTCTCGAATCCCATTGAACACTCACAAAACATTTCATTAAAATCGGATCAGCCGTTTAGGAGGATTTCAGTGACAAACACACGCACAGAAGAAATATATACATAATAAAGATGATACAATTTAATAAAGAATATCCCGCGCAGTGTCCAGTGCTCCAAAGCACTTAAGTGCAACTACTTAATCGAGCTCTGCTCCTATGAATTCGCGAAAGAAAAAAATCCCAGTCCAATTGTATTGGTATTAATATTTAATTATTTACACGAATCAGATCGGCTACTGGACTACATGAACGAATTTGACCTTTAATTAAATACCGTTGGTGACGTAATTCCATTGTCTCTATATAGTATTAATACGATACTAATACGATTGTGGGAATTCAATATGTCCATTTATTAGTGTTGGCAGGCATCGTTAATATTGCTAAATTGATGATACCCAATGTAAATTGTTGTACTAAATAATGTCGATTCGAGGTTAATAATACAATCGTGTAAACTGGACAATACGAATTAATGTTATTACAACATGTGGGAAACCCCAATTATTTAGAATCAAGACCTGTGATTCAATCTAAATTATCATATTTATTCAATGGCTTATTTTTGCAGATCGTTTTAAATAACTTTAACACCAGAGAACAGAGCAGACGATAAAATAATTTATATTTAGATCCATAAAACACCCAAGCTGAACACTTGAAATAGGTTTAAAACCATCGATATAAACATAAGATAATGCATTACATATAAATAATTCGTGTATCCCGTGTATTTTTGCATTATTATCTCCTATCGATAACGGCATAAGTGTGTCTCCCTCACTCAACACATTTCTAGTGACCACTGAGAGTGGTCGTGACAATACTTTGGCGATTAAAACGTAATAATAAAAAGTAAAAAGTGAGCCTAGATGTATTTGAGTGTATGTTTGAGTCCATATGGCATGTAGTAACAATGCATTTACCCATTTTACTGTGAAATATAACTGAAGATATGAAGAGACATGTTTACAGTATAATGTTTGCCAGGTAACTCATGTTTTTGGCCACTTGATCCACTTGAACTAAACACGCATTTAACCACTCGTGCGATATCTTATGTTTAAAACAAACTTATGCATATTTATAAAGTGATGTTAATTTCAATTGTGAACACGATTAATAATAAATAATCAATTTATGAAACACATCAAATACCGTTATGGAATAAGCAACATATAGTCAATACATATTTTGTATGGTTGCTGTATTTCTGGTTTGACAAGTCTACGTCGAATCAATTCTAAATGCATAAAAAATATGACAAGATTGAAAAGTTCTGAAAAAAATATTATGTATATTGCCTCTTGAGGGTTTTATGCTAGTTTTCCAGGCCAACCACATAGTCTTATAATATAATTTACATATAATACAAATGGATAGAACACTCCACTAATATTATTAGTAGAATATTTTACAGTGTGCATATTTTTAATCTGCATTAATTGGCACTGTGTCTCATCTTAACACCATTAGACGTGAAATTTAATACTCAGATGGTAAGTAAATTGGTAATTTATTTAAAAAAATAAACAAATAAAGCAAGCAATTAGACGTCTTGTTTATGGATTCGACATTTGAGAAGCTACGCCAATTATCTTGATGGCTTAAAATTATGCTAATGAATAAGAATATTCTCACGGGAGTTGCTTTTAACACTAATAAAATAATCAATGGTGGACATTTTTTATTCTCTATTTATATTTTTTGTTGAGCAAATATCTATTTTAATACAGAGACATATACAATATAATATATATATATATATATATATATATATATATATATATATATATATATATATATATATATATATATATATATATATATATATATATATATATTTATCTAAGGTGTTTGTTATTATTATGTTAGATATGTACAGATCATTCAACCAATTTTGAGCAGATACAGTAGAAAAATAGTCCTTAATGTATTGGGTTACCTCTTAAGACTTTGTGGAACTGAGCCACATATTTAAAATCGGTGGTAATTTCGTGGTATTAATAAGAACATCTTGAGTTTCATTTAACTCATGATGTTCATACTCTCGATTTATATGAAGCAGAACATAAAAAAAACATTATCAAATTGAAAATTTCAATAAAATTACATTTAATTTTACGATATGACCAATCACAGTCGCTGCATCACATATGAACATATCTAAAATAAAAAATATTAAAAAACAATGAGTACAATAATTGCTTTGTTTTGATAAATTATTAGTATGATGCAAATGAATATTATTGTGAGAAAAATTTATTTGAATATAATAGCCGGTAGAAATTATATTCGAGATGTTAATGATTATGTTAAAAAAATCTCATATTTTTAAGGTCTTCATTGTGTATTTAAATAATAATAGATGCTACAGGTGTATTATTAAATTAATTAAAAACCCTATAATAATGTAGTTTCATTATATTTCATAAATGGAACACGTTAAAACAAAATAGCATAGATGTTCCATGAAAACAAAATATTTAATATCACTTATGATATAATATAATAAAGACTTATGGATATAATGTGGTAATTAATATGTTTTTGCTTACATAAATTGCATGTAGGTAAATTTGAAATCTCTACCGTTGATATTGTGATTCAAATCCTTATTGAGTAATTTAAAAATACGGTTATAACATATGAAATTGTTATGTTTTGAAATGATTTTTCATCGCTTGGGTGGCCTCACCTGAATGTGGTGTCATTAAACTGAACGGAAATAGGAAACGACCGATCTTTAACAAAATGTATTCAAATTTAAATAACGCAAACGCTATGCGACATTGAAATAATACTATCAAATATGTACCACAAACAAATTACGTAGTTGAAATGTTTTTCAGATGCATTCATAATGATGCACCGAAATGGCAACACTGATTAATACACACCTGATTTATATCATGTTGTTTGAATTATAACTGCGAATACTTGACTCGAGCAATGGTAATCCGAGAGATGTGAACAAACACTGTTAAAGTAACTCTTGTTTAGTATTTCTTGAGTGGTCTCATGAGGTCCGTTGGTAGAGAACACTGGTCACACAGTATAATATACACAGCGGCCACTGACTGACCGATAATTCACAACAAACACTCGATAATAACTCGTCAAACACGATCTCCTCGGTTAAACACAACCACTGAAGCAATGACCGAGACTTGATCACTGTTCCTCATTAGTTTGGCCAAGTTTTATAAAGTTTTACGATAATAAACAGAAATAATAGAGCGCAAACTGTCAAGCGTGCAGCAACGACGCGGTTGCCGCGTATACTGACGCTAAACTCCCAGAAACGGACCGGTTCACGTTTGTCACTATGCGTTGTGTAGCTACCATCGCGTGCCATCTCGCGCAATTTTGTAATATTCAAAACACAACAAACCTTGTTCTTGCACGTAAATTTAATATTCAAATAAAAAAAATAAATTACACAAAATTTACCAAATAAAAAGTATACGTATTATAAATGAACTGAACATAAAATAATTAATAATTGTGGTTTGACTTACTTATAATGTTAGACATTGCCAACATTAGATAAAAAAAAACGAATTGTTTGGATCAATTATTACGACTGGGAGATCGGGAATATTATTATAAAAATTTCTATCTATCGTCTACAAGTCTAAAACCAGGCTTATTCTAATTTCTTGGATTGTATTGTAAATACTGAGGCTACTAATAATTAAGATTACTGACACATAATTAACACATTTTGCTCTGTCTAAACAAACAACAAATTTTAGAAACCTTATCAAAAAGCCCCCAGGGCGTATATAAATAAATATGTATACGTAATAGTGTAATACTATTGTTGGTATTTTTTATTTCTTATAATTGTAGAGCAAATATAAAATATTTGGCAGGCATAATGCCTAAAGAATAATAATAAGAAACAATTAATGTTTCACACATCCAATTGTCCGACCTTCTAATCTCGATGGAGTCGACCTACTAGCTTACTGCAAATGGCTGTGATTGGTCATGTCATTTTTTATAATTTACTATATTATAATACTATTCATTAGATGCTGTTTATGTACCAACATATATAAAATACTATGACTTTATATTTGATGGTGTGATTAAGTTAACTGGTTAGTTATTTTGCCTGTAAAAAAGACATTTGCTCTACACACAAAACAAAAAGTATCTTCATTAACAGAAGATTTGTTCACAAATAGACAATATTTAATATGCATAGAATATGAAAAATCAATTGCTTATTATTTTGGTGGTACTTAAAAGTTTTGTTAGCTAGTTTTATTTGTGGGATGCGCAGTGCGTTGTGCGCATGACACCTGTCCGCTCGACCAATAGAGGCGCTTTTTGTCTTTTTTTAAAAAACGATCAAGCTTTGGCGCGCTTCTTTCGTTTCCGCTGCAGCGCTACTTTGTTTATTTATTTATTGAAATTGTGCGCATCGTAAATCTTGCGATGTCTGCTATATTTGGCGGGGAAGAATGCTAATGTTGTGTATTTCATGGGAGAATCGACAACGGCACGAACCGAAACGAAGGTGAATATTCTAATGAGTGAAAATTTATCACCTCATAAGTGGATTTATAAATATTGCCGGTTACATAAAGCACACTTGAAATAAATTATTTTATGTGATACTAGGGTAATTTTTATTGAAATTTTCAATTTGATAATGTTTTGCTTGGTTTTTTAATAGAACGGTTATATTTTGAGCTTTAAAGCAATTTTTTTTATCGATTAGAATAACTCTTTGATTTAAAAATGAATTATAAAAATGTGGAATTATTATGCATTATCTAATTATGAAATACCTCCCATAAAAAATAATATATTTTGAATTTATTTCATATTTTCAATCGAGTTTTTTTAGATGCTCTGCTTTGTTTTTAATACGAAGATAATAAGTTGTTTGTTTTTTTATTTGAAAGAAGTTTGAATTTTCATAGTAAATCATTTATTAACGCCCCAAGGAGCTTTTTTGGGAGGGTTTTTTTGGACATGTAAATTGTCTTTCGGTGATATGACTAGTTACACTGGTCACCGATTTAATAATCGCCTCAGTATTTACCTTTCAATCCAGGAAATCAGAGTAAGCCTGGTTCAAAACGATCGATCGGGATTTTATTAATATTATTCCCGATCTCCCAGTCGTAATAACCAATCAAATCAATTTAAAAATTCTTGACTTGAGCGGGATTTGAACCCATGACCACAGTATTTGTAGTCACGCTTCTTATCCCCTGAGCTATTACGCTTGTTGGTAAATTATTATTAAAATAAATGACATATTATTCATAAGATGACAACACTCATCACAATAGTTAAAAAGCGAGTCTCCCAATAAATACTGTTTTTTGAGAATTTTCATTTATTATGCATCATTAAATATTTCTAAAATTATTTTGAAATTAATTTAATAATCATTAATCATTAAAATACCCGTTTCGAGATTTTAGAAATGTATTACTTGTAGTAAAATATTATTCTTCCATCTGGTAACACTGATGGTTGATTGATGGATCCGCATAGACAGACAGACAAACATACAACATACACACACGTTCAACAATTGTAGATATATTTTTTTTAAATATATTCAATATGATATTCGTAGTCATTATGAGTCAATGAATGCAAGAGAACAATGTAATGAAGAGTCGTGCGAATCGGGTTATTATACCAAATGGTAGAACCGTTATGAACACCTCCTCGTCAACTGTCAAAATATTATAAAAAGAATTCTGATGAAAATGAAAACAATAGCATAGAAATTAACCGGTACTTTGGTTACTCGGTCAAATCGTTAGCGATGTGCTAACGTGGGACGAATATTCGTAGAACAGGGGAGAAATCAGGTTTATCACATATTTCATTGCGAACTAATTAAAACGATTCACAGATTTTTAACTACTGCGATATAATTGCCCAATTTTGATACATATTTACAATCGTATTGTTTCTGGCCATTAAGCGCTGGGACTGTTTAGCAATTTATTAGTCCTAGGTTTTTAAATTACTTTTATATATACGTATGTTAATACGATTAATTTTTGAATTATAAAACGTGATATTATAAAAAATATTGTAATGCCAATATACAAATAATAAGAAAAATTACCTACTCTTTAGCATTGTTAAATTCTCACATTATCTCAATAATTATTATCTAGGAATGGTTTTTAATAAAAAGTCGATGTAATGTCATAATCGCAAACGACTGTATCAATTATAAATTTTCTTATTATATATTGCTATATCATTGGCTATATCAATTATAAATTTTCAACTGGAAAATCACCGTTATTCGCATTATTTCAAACATAATTCAGAATCAATTGTGCTAGGTTCCAATATATATTTCTTATTTTCAATTTAACTAAAGATAACAACATGACTATTTTTATTAAATGTTAGGTAATGAAATTAAAAAAACTGTGAAATTACAATGCGAAGTATTTTATCCATTTTATCGTTTGTGACTTTAAATTTTATTTAAGGTTGTTCAAAACATCATATGAAGTACATAACTCAGCATTTATGATCAAATCATTTAGATACCTATAAAGATAAATTACATTTTTAAGTGTGCTCGTGTGAACTGAGGAAGAAATTTAAGTGCAAGTTTTAAGATAAAGTCATTTTTAGAGAGACCTTTTAACACTTTCACCTAAATATTTTCTTCACATTTATTGAATAAAATACATCGTGTTGTTTTCAAAGCCATGGTTTATTTGGCTTGAGAAATCTCACTTTAATTAAATGCCTAATTGAAAATATTTTTGGCTCAAAAGTAAAAATGTAGCATTGTGATGCGGATTATGAATAGTATTTTTTTATGAATAGAGAATTGGCGACGGAGATAAGCATTTAATGTGCATTGTTGAAGAGGAGAAAGGAACATTACAAAAACTCTAAAGATATGGCGTTTCATCGCTGGCTCATAATTATCCTAAAACATTTCCCTTTTGTTGTGGTTATAGTTTTAATTTCACCCATTTGAAATTTTGTGAGAGTGAGAATATTCGCTCATATCCGATTAATTCACAACAATATCGTTTAAGCCACGATGGTTTATTTTATCAAATGTATTAATTTTTATAGTCAAAGAGCAGAGTAAATTATTCTTAAGTTATCAATGGAAAATGGTAAAACAACGTTATACTTTATTATAAATTAACTGTTAGTGCGCTAATATTATTTTATTTTATAAATACGCGATGGGCTTTTGAACAGGGTTATTGTATTTTTTTAAACACAATGTTAATTCATTATCTGCCGGTGATCTTAACTATTACTACTTAGATAGGTAACTGACTTAATAATTGCCTCAGTATTTACCTAACAATCCATGAAATTAGAGTAAATCTGGATCAAGACGATCGATCGGGATTTTATTAATATTATTACCGATCTCCCGGTTTTAATAACCGATCAAGTCACTTATTTGTTGGCTGATATACAGTTTAATAAATAAATAGAATACTCAACTCCTCTATTAAAGTTTAAAAATTCTAGACATTATGAAATCTTAAAGATTGCCTAAATTATATAAGGTTTAATATTATTTTTATAATATAATATTGAAAGAGTTGGGTTGATGGGGGAGTGCGTCAAGTCTGTCAAATACATGGCAGGGGTTTTCACTGAAAGCCTTTAAGGAAATCGCGTGTTCTAAATAACAAATTTGTATTGTAAGTATTATATTATACAGTGCATCAGTAACAGTTGAATAAAATAAATTCTAGAATAAAAAATACGATGATTTATATTGCATAAGCTGTTGGGCAAGAATATCCCGGGCAATGTGTGTGCAATTTTAGGGATCTCTGCTTCATCCGCAATCGGATTCAGGCGATGAAATTTTCAGAGGATGCTTGAATTGTAAAATTTTCAGCACTGAAGCCGGCTTCCATCAGTCGCTTAATATTTCAGCCAGCGCTTTTACTTCATACCAAATTCACCTTTCAGATACGTATAGCAAACTCAATGCTTTTGTCATATAATGTGATCGATCTTTTATAAAAAATATTATATAAACAATTCAATCAGTGAAATAAAAATATTTTTGTGGAATATAGTCAGATGGAGTTTTTAAACAGTTTTGTTTTGGCTAATCTACAGCAATCATCTAGGGTAGGAACAATAGTGGAGACACTTTACTAAATGATATTTAAAACAGTATAATCAAAAACTATTTAAAATTATCTGCACTGGGAAAAAAATATATCTAGACTGTTAAGACTTAAATTAGGTTTCAAATTAAGGAAGTTATGCTGTCCCACTCTGTATAAAGAAATCGTATGATTATTTAGCAGAAAATATATTAAATTTTGAACCTTCAAAAAGTCAGGTAAGTAGGTACTTTATTTTCAAATGAAGCATTATTTTTTATCACTATAATATACCTACGTCCCCAGAAGCTTTTTATTAGTGAAATTTTATTAAATTATTCCTTATCTTATTTAAAATACAGGAAATCAAAGTATACCTGGATCCAGATATACTATAATCTGAACCGGGGTATCAATACTAGATCGATTTTTTTAAATTAGAATCCACTATCACAGTAGTTGTAACCATATGTCCTAAATAATAATATTTATATAAAAGTTAGTTTTTTTTAAAATATTTATTAATGAAATTCAGTTTTAGGGGGGGTGAAGTATTTAACATACGATTGTCTTGTACATGGCGTAATTTTATCGATTCAACATTCTGCCACTTTCAGGTCACGACACTGTAACGCCCCCCCAATATCCTTTATTCATTTGTCACACATTTGTTTAAATAAATAATTTAATATTATTATAGAAAGTACATCATATTGAATATTTCAGTTTAGTGAAATTTTAATATATTTTATACTTATTGTTATAGTTGTGTGTGGATTCTTTACGTCATGTCCTTATTGACTGATGTTCCTTCGTATATTCAATATTATTACATTTCATACATAGTTTAGTTTCAATATTTTCGTGACGATGTTCAGTTCACGTGTCAAAATATCTATTGTAATTTCATTTGTTTCAGCCCCATTACTCGTGATATGGCCGTACGAGTCTCTGCGAAAATAAAATATATTTTATACCTATGACTGTGTTATGTACTCGAATATTGGGTTTAAAAAACACAGTTTCACAGGACACAATAATTTTTTATATATGCCAATATACTCGTCGATACAATTTTCTTTATAGAATAATAGAGAACTCTATAGGAACAAAGAAAGGTATGGTTAAGTTTTCATCTCCAGGTTGTATTTGTACCTCCTCAGATCATTAAAAACATTTCCTTCCATATATCTAATGAAAGAAACTTTACTGTTTTTCAAATAAGCCTAATCAAAGTTGAACATTCTGAATATTACTTTACTCTATATTGATTTATTGGTGTTAATTTGAGTTAACTCAGGGTTTTCATTGGGGTAGTCTTGAATATGACGCAGACGTAGCGTGACCAACCACCGCCCTCCTTTTCAAGGGAATCGCGTCATCACATACACACAATGACTCATCTTTTATAGTCATTTCCAACAAATAAAAACATATTATTCATTCGTTGATTAATTAAAATTGATCGGATTATATTGACATTTTTATCATATAAAAATAATCGAGAATGGGATATTAATAATTGAAAGAACGCTGTCGGATATAAAATTAAATGTAGTGATTTTTTTCCAACAATGTGACGTTATAGAACTCATGTCGATAAATATCTTATTTTGTATTATTGTCTACTGCATATTGATTGTCAGGTTGTCTGATGAATGCGATTGAATGGACATATCGAATGTCAAAGCTATTTACTGTCGGCTCATGAACAAATAATTAAAATTTGGAACCCAATCTGATACAGAAATTGAAAAATCTATCACTGCAATTATCAGAAGCTCATCATGCATTTATCAGTCTCTCGTGCACGATTAACTTTGACATTGTATTATTCAGTCTTCATCAATGGTGAATTATAATAAATCATAGGAGACTTCCGATAATGATAAATCACTGTTAGGAAGCTTCAAAGTATGGTATAATGGATATTGAGATTAGTATTATTATTATGTAATTTTATTAAGTATCTACTATTTTATTAATTATTCTTTAAATACAGTGAATGTTTTGGTTTGTTGGTTTTTAAATCAGTGAGACCCGGGCATTTTTATCTTATTATAGTCCTGTTACAATTTGATCATGTGAAATTCCAAGCTATCCCATTGATTGATTATTTTTCTTAATATAAAATGGATAAGACGCGTAGCTACAAATATTATGGTCATGGGTACAAATCCTGCTCAAATCAAGAATTTTTAAATTTATTTGATCGTTTATTATGACTGGGAGATTAGGAATAATCTTAATAAAATCCCGATCGATCGTCTTGATCCAGGTTTACTCTAATTTCCTGGATGTAAGGTAAATACTGAGGCGATTATTAAGTCTGGCAGAGCCGCTCTGTCGGTGACCTGTGTAACTAGTAATAGTTAAGATAACCAACAGACAATTAACACGTTGTTGTGTATAAAAAACCCTAAAAAAAGGCCCTTTCTAAAATAAAAAAGCTCCTCGGAGCATAAATGAATAAATATTGTAGTTTAATATAATTAATGTGTAACTTGTAATAGTTAAAATTACCGACAAACAATTAAATCGTTGTTGTGTCTAAAAAAACAAATTTGTAAAAACCCTCTGGTCGTATATAAAAAAATAATTCATCATGTATGTGAAGTCATCGTTATCGGGTAGCAATGATTTAAAAAAAACGTGTATTTACATATTGCGTATGCATAATTCATGAAAACTCAAAGGTGTCGTCTATATGTCTAAAATGTATGAATATATGTATAAATTTAGTGTATGATTATTATTTAGTCATTTTCGCATTGACCTGTTCATTTCTGTGCTGTTCTCCATGTGGGGAGTATCAGGTAGATTTATGAGTACACTCTCTAAACATGGAGCAGGTGAATTTATTCACAACATGTTTATTGTAAGGAAATGTCAATTGACCCGATGTAAATTGATCGAATTTTGTGTAGGTATATTTAAATGATTTTTAGCATCTGTATTTATTATGTTTTATCGTTGCACAATCTGAGCGGGCCATTCGAATTTGCTATGCACATATTGTTTAAGCAAGCACTTCCAGTAAATCAAACGGCATATCTTGAAGCGGTGCTGTAAATATTGCTTATCAGACGAGACTCTCCTATACCTGCCACCGCCCCAAGGTGTCCTCCTCATAAAGTCACCTGTGCACACACTCCCTTACAACTGCACACTCCATATGAATATTAAATTTAATTGAATTTATTAGGAACATTAAAATAATTATCATTTTCTATACATTATTAAATCGATTGTAAGTACTTACATATGACTAACCAACGAGGGGAGGAATTATAAATTCTCAATAGCTGGCTTTGTGGGAACATTTGGCTCATATCAGTTTCAACTTGCAATAAATTATTTTTATACGGAATAAAACAAAATTTCAGTGAATTATTTATGAACTTTTTTTTAGTAAAACTATTACTTTATTTATTTTTAAACGATTTGTTTATATATTTTGTATATACAGGATGGATTTGAACTAACTGAGAATATTTTAGGGGTGGTAGGGTATCGCAAATATAAGCAAAAAAAAATATTGAAAAAAATAATTAATAATATTAATTACGTATAACATACACAATACACACGTTACAGTCACTACTGAGTAATTCACAGAAACTGCTGATTCTAAGATGGTTGCCCAAAGTTGATTCCAAAATCATTAAAATTAATAATTTTTATTATTTTTTGATACCCTACAACCCCCCTTAAGTATTCTCAGTTATTTCAAGTCCACCCTGTATTTATTGATAAAAATAAAAGTAACAAAGTATGTAAAAGATCATAAAAGAAAAAAATATATAAAAAGTATAAAAATCCAAATTTGGGTTGTTCTTAAAATATCTATCACAATTCAAAAAATTATACCTACACACCAAATTGAAGGCACTCATAGTGTTAATAATATGAATTAATTGAAACATGAAGATGTTAGTTATAATTATTTGACAAAACTTTGGAACAAAGAGAAAAACACTGAGGAAAACAAACTTCATTGTATAAAATGAATAACTTTGATTTTATTTCTGTACGCATTACTCTTGTGTAAAAATTGAGATTGATATTTATTATAATTTAAAATGACTGGTTTTATTAATATATTTTTATTAAAATATATTATAGTATATAGTTGAACATATCCAGCGCAGGTGTACGGATGAATTATGTCAGGTGAATTCGTGTAAATATAATGTTCCACCTGAATTTGT
The DNA here is from genome assembly GCA_022606485.1 of Agraylea sexmaculata. Taxonomy (NCBI): domain Eukaryota; kingdom Metazoa; phylum Arthropoda; class Insecta; order Trichoptera; family Hydroptilidae; genus Agraylea; species Agraylea sexmaculata. The sequence continues at coordinate 3,758 of JAGTTH010005227.1, read as the reverse complement.
TACTTTAACCACGTACATGCTTTGCTTGTTAATGCCTTTCTTTACACACTACACTGCCATATCAATGAAATCATATAAAGAATTAAAAGGGTCACCACAAAGGAATCAGATATGGTGTCAAAAGTGAATAATTGAACCTACAAGAGTAATTTGTATACTTTTTAAAGTAGACCATTTTTGCCTTTGATGAATTGGTGTTTATTTTTATTATTGTGGTATTATAATAATTTCTTTTATATATTATTATAGTTTTTCATATGTTTATCAGATTTGAATAAAACGGTAGCTATGTACAGAAAAGACTCATGATGACTGTGTGAATTATGAGTGTTCTATGCAAATTCTAACCAAACCACCAAATCAGATAATAAAATATGAAATTATGTCTTCGCTATAGGAAAAAAAATACCACAACGATTATTTGTAAATAGGCTTTCTTGTGTTATTAACAGATAAAAACTACATTTTATTTCAAGCATACATGTTCAATTTTATGCATATTTTTTAAATGGACTTGACAAAAAAAATGCATCAGTAATATTGAATGAATAATTGATGCTGGATAAGCGGTGTCATTTGCAAAATACATCGACAGCTTTATTTTCGAGAAATATTCAACATGGAAAGTGAATAAAGAACCAATCATGTTGTATGTTCCATATTTCATGTTTTTATATAGAAATATTGTCCTCTTAATTAAAAATGAACGACATTCAATTTACAACATGTCGAATAACCTCATCATTTTTTGTGACCGGTTGTAATCATGAATATATTTTTAATTTAATTAAATAATTAACTTAAAGTGAAAAAAAAAAAATCAGATTTGTGATTTTTCTAAAATATAGATTGTCTGATGATGAATAGTAATATTTTTTTTACAATTTAATAGCATATTGGTTAGAATGTTTCACATTGAATGTATGCAGTTGATTTTTGTTCTCTTGTATGTGAGATAGTATAAAATGTTTCCCACATCCATATGAGTCTGATGTAGTTTATAATTGTATTGTATGCAAAAGAAGAAGCAAATTAGAAGCTGTTCTGAGATGTACAGTATATAAATCGATCGGATAAGAAGATCTCGTCTTTTGTAATTGACACCTTGTTGACCGCCGACATCCTCTTTGCGATAAACACCAATACAAATTCGAACTGTCTCGTTATCCAAGAAAACCTTCACTATCTACAATGAAAAATGCCAAAATAAACATGGCTGGTAAAGAATACTCGAATATCATCCCTAATTGTTTCGTATTTTTTTGAAAAATACTTTAAAAAAAGAAACAAAATTAGCGATCTACAGTTTTACATGGTCGTCTGTTTTGGTCAGCAATCCAGGAAATCACAGTAAAGCTGGATCGTGCTAATCGATTAAATAACATTATTTCCATGATCCCAAAATTTTATTTATATACCCCCCGAAGGGCACTTTGAGAGGGTTTTTACAAATTTACCATGACTTTAACTATTTATTACTAGTTACATAGGTTCGCCTCGTTATTTACATTACAATCCAAGAAATCACAGAAAACCTGGATCAAGACACTCAGTCGAGATTTTATTAATATTATTCCCGATCTCCCAGTCGTAATAACCGATCAAATTAATTTAAATATTTTTCACTTGAGCCGAATTTGAATCCATGATCACAGTATTTGCAGCTACGCACTTTATATTATATATTTAGTTAATTTGTTTTCAATCAGAGCAGGATTAAAAAGCATGACTACGTAATTAAACTAAAGTTACATATTTTTTGCTTGGTACTACATTGGTTTAAAAATATTTAATAGTATAAACGTGTTTGTATTTCAGAGAAGCAATTTTATTTTTTTCTTCAGTAAACAGGTTTTGTGATAATTTTCAAGCAATTTTGTAATTCTATTTTAGTTTTGAGTCGTTGACAGCAAAACAAGGGACGAAGAGATCTCATCAGAAGATTGTCTGTCTACCATTCCACCTGTAAGCTTTTCAATTTTATACATGTCTGGATAATCTTTTTTTGTAGGTACTTGTTATATTTGAAATATGTAAAAAGTGGATTTGTTGTTATACAATGTAATTTTGTGTATCAAAATAATGATCCTCATGTTAAAATAAGTACAAAGACCATGTCTATAGGCCTAATGTCATACTTATTATCATTGTAACACAACAGTTATTTTAAATTTATATTTAATAAAGAAATTGCAAAACCTATTATATTTGTGATTTTTTTTATAACATGCACAAGTTTCCAGTTAACTGTTTCTATACATATTTATGATACTTATTGAGATTTTAATAGCATCACAGCTTTGTTGAATATATTTTAGTGCAATATTTATTAGTGAGAAGTAGTAGCTGCTTTTTATTGTCGGTAGACGCATAGCGGTTCACGCACCAAGGAAGTGGTTTTGCGGTTATAATGCACCAGAGACATAGAATAAACTAGGATTTATTATGTGAAATGTTAATAACGTTTCCCTATTATATTCATTCTAATATTGTTATGAAAATAACCGTTAAACACACCGGAAAACAATAAAATTATAGTCTTCTTACCTTCTGGTATTTCGTGACAGTGCAACATCTTATTGCAATACAATTTATTTAGTAAAACTTTAAATACCAGATGTAAAATAATGTATAGTTGAAATAGATTGAATTTAAAATCGAAATATGCTGACACTACTGGAACAATTATTTATTATATATTATTATTTACTACAGTAAAATATGATATTTTACTTTAAATCAAATAAGCAATTAGAAATAAAATCTTGCAATGAATGTTAAAAGTCAAAAAAACTTTTTCTGATTTCAAACCATAGAATGGAAATAAAAATAGAATGATTTTTTATTGCATATTTACAAACCATAATAAATATTAATTATTAAAAGGTTGAGTTATGTTTTATTAACTATTAAAACTTAATCTTACGTTATACAATAGATACAATTATTTTGGGATAAATAATCTCAATTTTAATTAATTCAGCTAAGCTTTTATTATTGGTTAAGGAAATATTTAATTTAACTATTAAATATTCAATTAAATAAAAAAATACAGAATGTTGAACCACCATTCATCAATTGTTATGTACAGAGAATAACGAATTGATACAATTTTCAATATTTTAGTTATTCAAATTCTACATAATGATATAAAAGGTATAAAAAAATACTTTTAGGAGCTTAGTTAAGTTAAGGGATTTATTAAACATAAATATAGCTGCTTAAAAGCCCTGCCCAGTTTGAGATAATATGCTTGTATGTCAAATGGATAAAATTGCAGTAAATTAATTACAATTAGTAATTTCATGTCCCATCGCAATTTTACAGAATATTGCCTAATCGATTGATATAGATAGTGTACACGTGTCAACAGGTAAATTTAATCAATTTACGGTATGCGTTTTAGTCTAAAATTTGCATTGTTGTCCTTTGTGGAGGTTGGCTGTTTTGACTTTGATAGATGTCGAGCCTTTAGTTGTGCACATTGTGTTCATATTGAAAGACAAAAGGCCTGCATATTGAGTTTCATGTGAAGTAATAACGAAACGAGATTTACTAACGGCCAAATTATGAATTATTGAATAGTTAGTTAATGGTAGCACGGTTCAGGTATCTTAGTAATGCGGGAGTGCTACAATACATTCTTACGAAAATGTTGCAAAACGTACCGGATTTCACTCACTGAAGACAATTAAGCTCATTTCTTTAGGAAAATATTATTCAAATATCTATAAACATTTGGGTTTTGGGTAGAAGAT
>JAGTTH010005226.1:0-20501 GCA_022606485.1 Agraylea sexmaculata | reverse complement strand
ATATATATAGTAGAAAAGCATGAAACATCATCACTTTACCATTACAGGAAAAGCCTAATGCAGTTCGGCAATGATTGACATTTGTAAGAATTATAGAAGATACAAGATAAAAGAAACTTAAATATATAACAAATACAACGTATTATAAAAAATATCAAGTAATGAACATCACGAATGCTTAGGGTAGAGTGTATAAATAAAATATATGTATATTTAGGGAAGATGATTTGAAATGCTTATCGATTTTATAGTTTAAGATGCTCACAAAGTAATTAATCAGTATTTGAAGAGTTAAGCGTCCATTAGCGTTGTTGGTGTGTTGAAAGGTTCCCATTTGTGCAAATATGCAGCCATTAAATATCAACAGTTTGCTGCTTGTTGATTGCAAACACCCGTTCATTAATCACTGATTCACCACCAACTATTTAATGCATAAAGAACTGTTCAAAGGACTGCATAAATTAGTCAACTTCTCCGACTTGTTTTCTGCTCAAGACCAGCGATGGCCAAGTTATGTAGTTTCGGCGTAAACAATTACCTGAACAAATTCAATTCCAAGTTACTTTGATGTCATCCGTCACAATATTTTCAGATTCAATTCACGGGGCCATGACGAATATTCAACGGATTATTTATTTTTCATCATATAGTGGAGCTTGTGCAAGCATGTGCTTTGATATTTCACTAAAGCATATCATTGGTTGAAATCGATCGCCCCAGTGATGTGCCAAGGTCAAACGATTATTTAAGTATTATTACTAAATAATGAAAATCATACTGTCATACCCCTAACTCTCTGCCACATTTTTTTTAATTTTATGAATAAAGCGCTTTATAGAAAAGAGATTAGGTATAATCCAACAATATTCGTTTGACTTGGGCACATTTCTTATGACGTTTTTTTACAAGGGAAAACACATTTAATATATACAAATACTTGAGTATATTGATTTGTATTAGTGAAGAAGTTAAAAACAATACTTACCGGTAATGCAGTAGTAGTAAATCAAATTAATAATTAAATAATTGACTGAAAATGTTATTTATCCTCGATAGATTATTCAATATTTTCATTAAGTGATTCATATTATAATTATAGGAATTTTATTTTCTTCCCTGTTTACATACTGTAATATAATGTGTAAGTATCACAAATAATTATCCTTAATAAATATTATATTTGTATTTACAATACTAAATTGACTAAAACTCATGTAAGAATTAAATCTATAAGCTATGCATCATTTCCTTCTCTACTACCAATTTTGGCAAGAAGGTCTTACCATAAGTGTACAATAAGTAATTGATTCATAAGTCTTGAAATTTAACTTTACTACGATATACAATGTATATTGATGATTTAATTATTATGTATAAAAGTATTAAACATAATTTATTTATTTTACGCCCGAGGAGCTTTTTTATAGAGAGGATTTTTTGAGACGGTTATTTTAGACACAACAACGTGTTAATTGTCTGTCGGTGATCTTAACTATTACTAGTTACATAGGTCATCGACTTAATAATCAGTTTTTTCCTTACAATACAGGAAATCAAAGTAAACCTGAATCTAGACGATCGATCATGATTTTATTAATATTGTTCCCGATCTCCCAGTCGTAATAACCGATCAAATCAATTTAAAAATTCTTGACTTGAGTGGGATTTGAACCCATGAGCACAGTATTTGAAGCCACGCTTCTTATTCCCTGAGTTATTACGCTGGTAATGTGATTAATTTCATAATGGATTTTACGCGGTGTATTCAAATGAATGAGTAATAATAGGCAGGCTGTAGTATGTCAAAGTGGCTGAAGCGGGGCATGGGTTTTCAGATGAGGCCGTGTTAAAACCGTGGGAGTGTTTCCCCATTACCTCGAGGGGTGGTAAGTGTGGGTGGTTGGTTGTTCGGAAGGAAAAATTAATTTAGAAAAAGCGTCGTGGTGGTGAGTACGCGATGAGAATAACAAGCGGTCCATTCCTACACAAATTAAAAGCCAATGTCGAACTGAATGAAAAATGCCCCAACGCCAATTGTATATGAAGTACCCGACAAAATAAAACCAACCCCCTCGACAACAATAATTTATGCCAAATTTCACCACCGCCTCGCGACACGGAAAACGCATTAAAAATTAACAAGTATTAGCTGCAAAAAATCGAACAGACGAGACGTGGTCGGGATTCGAAAGTGATCATATTTTTTACATTGTTATATTCACAATACAAGTTTTTCAATTATATTTAACCCTAATAATTTTATTATTAACCTCTTATATCTGATCTACTCACTTATCAAGAAGAAACGTCACATCAACAAGATTATATTATATTATGTTAATATGACATAGTTCAAACTTATAACCACATTTTAAAGGTGAGGAGGAATATTTGAAAAATAAAGCAAATCGAAAATTTGCTTCTGGAATCAAAGCGTTCTTATATATTTTACATTTTCTCATTGTAAACATCCTAACATCCAATAGGATATTTATTCATATTATTCTAATGTCTTAATGGAATAATTTAATAATTGTTATAAACGTCACGCTGTCGCTCGGCTGTAGATATACTAAATATTTATTAGATGAATGATAAAATGTTCAATTACAATTAAGATGTATATAGAAATACCTTAGATTTAATCAATTGCAGTTATTTTTATTTTTATATAAAAGTCACAAAGCTAAATTTATTAAAATGATTATTTTCATTTTTTAATTGTACAACAAGTATGTACAAAAATGAGTTAAATATATATTAATATAATAAAAGCTTATTATAATAAAAGCTTATATAGTATATTATTAATAAACGTGTTCATTAATGAACCATGTTGTACTAAAATATTATCATAATACATTACACTAAAAAATATTATATATTTTTATGAAACACTAATACTTATTTTATTTATAGATATGCTTTTGTATTATTAATCCGTTGATTTTAACATCAACACATTTTTGTAAAGCCAAAAGGGAGAATTATTTACTGGTGGAAAATATCATTCTTTAGGGAAATACACGAAGCACATCACACAAAAATATAAAATAATCACAAGAGAATAACATATGTATATTTTGTCATAAAATTTATACGTATAAAATATTTTTTTAGATTATATGGCTTCATGTGTAGTGATTGTTGAAGTATTGTATAATGTGTTGTTATTAATGGGTAAAGTTAAAGTCATGTAGCAAATGCAACTGAACGACACGACAACACAACAAACATATTATTCTAATATCAACTATAAAACTACACTTTGAATACTTATTTTTACACTAGACGAATGATATATAAAAATTATAAAAGCTTGTTGGTCTTACAAGGATATAAACTGGAATAAGTGTAGAATATTTATTTAAATAATAAAAAATGTGATGCATTTCTAATGTAAAAATGAAGGATGAATAAAATTGAGAAAGATCATACATTTATACGAAACTAGGCTAATTTTCTTTAGGGTTTTACTTATACCAAACAAAGTCATTTTTTACAAAAGTGACAAGGAAGAACTGAGATATTCTTATTAATACATGATTTTTTTATAAAACTACATGAATAAGTTTGTTATCACAATAGTATAATTTTAATTGTAAAAAATACCTTAAATTGAAATTAATATGTTTATTTTGGGTTGAATTTTATATTGATATATACATATTGAAATAATTTGTTAAAATAAAAACATTAAATAATTGAATACGGTATGCTAATATATGATTATTATAAAGTTCAGATAAATTTGAGAATAAAATTATTGTAATATTTTATAATTCAATAAAATTACTATGTCTGTAAGATAAATACTATTTTAATCATGAAATATTGTATCCACAAGACTACTTCTAATTAATTACACTGCAGAATAGGGCGCAATTAAAAACTATTAAAAGTAATTCAGAATATTCCTTTATCAGTGCATAATTGTAAGCAAAAAAAATCGTTATATTATAATACATTTTATAGCTTGTTATCGTGGCAATATTATGTATTCCCAATATGAATAGAGAGACTTAACTAAGCTTATGATAAAAGGCTTTAATATGTGTCTATTGAGTGTGAAATTAGCGTAAGGGGCGTTGGTGTAAAGATGCAACGAACAAACTTGGTTTGGTGTTTAACTGTGAAACATATTAGAGTTTGCAAATAAATAAAGCTTAATTCATTTGGTATGATTTACGGGCAGATATCGCCGCTTTAGTTTTTGCCGTCGCGACGCCTTGCCTCGCCTCCCTGGAGCTCGCTACGACATATGGATACTCCTAAACAAACATATCATAACATTTTATAAGAATACAAAAAACAACACATTATATCATCACATAAATCGCTTTTGAAATGAAATTTAAAATGAGATTGAATATTAATTTTGTTTCCGACTATACTGACTCGTTTTCATATATCAATGCAGAAGCAGTAGGCAAAGTTTTCCATAAGCAGGCGGCTAATTTTACAGTACCAACATTCTACGATGTATTCAATAACAAGAAACGTGCACAACCTGCTACTTTATATATCAAACACGTGTCAGATTATATACTTAATTAGTATAAAGTAATGGTCACTCGTATACTTCATCAGGGTAGGTATAAATAAAATTAAAATTAGTTATAAATAGATCAAACCCAATAATTTATATTGCAGTATTAATACCCTACAAATAGGCACATTGACATTTCACTATACTTTCCAATATTAATATAACAAACTTATATCGAGATAATTAAAGTGTACATAAGTACACTCAATATTTTATTGATTGTAAGAAACACTAATTTTATGAACATAGTTATTATTTTTTTTCATTATGGTTTTAGTTTAATCATGGAAAAAATCATTTATGAGGAAGTAATTTTCATAAATTTGTTTACTTTTTATTATTTGGTGTCTGTTATTAATATTATTCCTATTAATATTGTGTAAGAGAATTATTATAAGTTTTCTCCCCAACTTACTTATACATACATATATACCTAATAAATATGAATTAATGAAATAAATGTGGTTGTATGCTACAATTTATTTATTCTAAGCCAACAAATAAATTTATTAGGAAAAGTCACAGTTCAGACCAAAAATCATATACATAATTTTTATTTTGCATAAAAAAGATTTTTATAATAAAACTTAATATTTTTTTTACCAATCTGTTAATATATAATTTATCTATTTATCATTATAGTTATTATAAAACAAAATATTTACTTGTTTACACAGCATAAGCTTAATTTTTAATATTAAATGTATTCTCAATTATTGTTGATTTTAAATAAAAATTGCCTTGTTTTTTTGATAAAGCTATATATATATATATATATATATATATATATATATAAATAAACACAATCTTCTATAATGCTGATATTCTATGTAAATTTTTATATGTAGAATATATTTTTTGTTTCAATATATCTGAACTAAGTGCAGTGGCGACTTGTTGGCGCCAGTTTTAATGCTTTTCTGCATTAAATGCTTCTTTTTACAAAGATTTCAACGTTAACGAACCTACAATATTAAATGCATTATACTTAATCAACACGCGTGAAATTAGCACATTATATTATATTTATTAATTGGTCTCTAAACGATGTCTTCTACGACGCATGAATAAATTAAAAAGAAGCGGCCTTTCGCCGAAATGGCCTGAGTTTAACGATTCCATAAAGTGATCATGAGATTTAGTGGGACTTAAAAAGCGTCTGGAGAACTTATATTGTACATCCTCCGCGAAAAACCAATCAAAGTAAATAGCATTTTGATAATGCTATGAAAATTATATTTGTGGTGGTGTATTAATAAATTGTATTATATATATTGAGTACTTATTAATTAGACTTGAAGGAGGATAAATTGTGTCCAGCGTAGAAGCACTCGATGCCACAGCAGGGGATACTAACACTTAAAGGGGAATATCTATTTAATTACCACACTATTATTTCCAAAGTGGATATATTCGCTTCTTCGATAATGCAGCTTTTAATGGCTTCCAATAAATATGTAGTACATTTTATATTACTTAGCAAGAGATAAATAGATATAGGGAATATCTATGATTGGGAAATTAATCACATACTAAATTTGATGAAAGTTAGAAGAATAAACATGAGATTATCAAAATGAAAACAGTGGAAGAGTTTATCACTGACTTAAGTAATAAACACTATAAATAAATTGTTAACTTCTCCACTAACTCCTTAATACAAAATGTTAACAAAATCAAATATATTTCAAATAAGCGAAACTTTAAATTACCACTTAAATGTTTGAGAGACATTTCATATAAATTCTTTCACATATCTTTTTTAATAAACACTTTTGATTTTGTCTGTCTCCACAGACATTAATGATTTCGCTATATTTCGTGTATCACAATATTTTTGTTATATTATATATATTAGGTATATGTTAATAACTCTAAATTTTATTATATTATTATTAATTTTGTATAATATATATTTTAGTTGTTCTACAAGTGGGTTTTTGTATTTTTTTCCATAAATTATGTTATGACTTAAAGTCTATAAACTTTATATTGTAATATCTAATCATAATTTATCAAAACAGTGTATGCAAATTATATTTAATAAAGAAATTGTATAATAATCAGAAGAAGAATATTGGAATATGGAATATAGTATTTATAAAATATGGAATAAGAATTGGATTTTAATAGTATTCACGAAAGTTGTATCACCTCTACGACTTTTTTCATACACTTATCTTCAGTAGATATTTACATATTTTTGAATGAGAAAATGGCAACATAAAAATTATAATAAAGAAAGGTTTAACCTATAGTCTATTTGAAATCCAAATATTTTTGTTAATGTTTATACATTATAAAGAGATTACAAAACTCAATAGTATTTATTGGTTTCATAAAAAATGTATTTCTCTTCATTTACTGCTCATATTTTTGGTATAAATTAATTGAAGCTTCTGTTTATTGAAAAGTTTAAACATAGAATTTGAACATAAACTCATTTATAAATACATTTATCGGTATTAATAGACATTTTAATAATATTATGAAAAATATTAGTGTCTTAGATTAATTTAAGAATATAATTGTTGGTATTACCATTGTTATTCATCCGAAAGTTTATAATATTGAGTATTATAAGATTATTAATCTTTGATATATTATCTTTGGATTATTTGCAGTCACAAGATTTCTTAGAAATATAATTCCCCTTATAAATAATAAGATAATTCAGTGGGAGTGAGTGGTTTATGCGATAATAAGGAGCCAATTCATATCATAAGAAGTTTCTTGGAATCAGTAGTTAAATCACAAGGGACAACAAACATGAACCAAATTCAATGAAACATGAAATCTTAGCTTTCTCAGAACGATAAATCCTGAATCCACATGGATTATTTGCCAAGAATGTGTTGACGTCAAACTGATTATTACTTTATTTAGAGTTGTAAGAAATTTAGTATGAAGTCAAAATAACTGTGGCCTAGTGGTTAGTGTGAAAAATTCGTGAGTGAGAATCTCAAGTTCCAACTTCTTATTAAAACGTAACGGTATTCAAAATATATATCAAATCAAAATAACTAGCTATTAAATTAATTATTCAGACTGGATAAGACATTTGTCTGAGTATTTCATATACCGAGTAAGATTTTGGATTAAACATTAATATTTGTACTAAAATATAGTAGTTACTCATATAAATCTCGAACCGTTAAACACATAAACAATAAACGGGATTAAAGTGTATAAAATCAATCAAACTAATTGGCGATTGGTAAAATCGAGGTAAGTCAAATTTTCAGGATTGTTTTGATTGAATACATTGTGATTCAGTTTATTAATCCACGATATTTTATAGAATAGTTCAACACATCACGAACTTAGTTAATACCTTCAGCTGCATATTATAAGAAACCAATATATGTTTTTGTAATTCTAAGTTTATTTTTATTATTATTATTATTATTTATTATATATAATATTTATATATATTTTAGTAGTTCTACAAGTGGGTTTTTGTATTTTTTCCCATACATTATGTTGTGACTTATTAATTATTTTAAATATCAATTGATTATACTCCGTATTAAAATAAGTAAAAGACTAAGTCTATAAACTTTATATTAAATTAAATTTAAAAAAATATTGTAACATCTAATCATAATGTATCAAAACATTGTACGCAAATTATATTTAATAAAGAAATTGTATAATAAAAAATAAGAAATCAGAAAACTTACTATTCAAATTTGAATTGTAGCGAAAAGAAAACAATATATTTGGGGTGTAAAAATTCCTGAATAAATATCCAATATACATTAGCAGTCAATTGATTAAACAAATGAATTATCGCGTTCAAAACAATCAGATGCGTTTGCGGGTTTTCAACTGGAGTTTTGTATACTTTACAATCGATTTGCCTCACTAAATCTCGCATAGTTCATCTCACGTTAGTTAAATAAGAAAATAGGCACGGTGACACTGCAGGGGATGCATTTGATTAAGCATATAATTGTATCTGTCCATTTATCAGGTGGTGTGGTTAACAAGTAGGTAAACGTTCACAAATCCATGGTTGAACTTGCAGACAGTACAAGTCTAGGAATATATGTCCCTGGAGAGAAGACATAGGAACAGGAAGCTCAATTAGTTAGGATTATGATATTGTACCGTTCTCTCACTTGCTTTAATAAACGTCTTAGTTTCATGGACCCTCACCTGCTACTCATAGATTGTTGCACGAACACTTTCTGATTTACGATCACCAACCCCCTGAACCCATCAACCTGAATCCCTTCGATACTGCGATTATTATTTCACCCCCGAAATACTACTTATCTACTGTATTTATTAATAATCGACCTTATATCTTGGACCTGACATGTAATAAATATAGAATTTTACGACGAAATTAAATTTAAAAAATATATAATTCCACATCTACATCTGCTATAACTAAAATTGACAATTTGACCTATTTATAAACAAAAAATGTGTCTTTATTTTTGGCATCAACAAATATTAGTATTATTTATTTTTTATTTGAAAAAAATTTACCCCTTGTTCAGCACTATGATAATTTTAAATAATATATTTAATTTTCAGTTTTATATAGATATTTATCTAGAATCCCCACTTATTGTAAATTTGTGTGAAGAATGTGATATATGTAAATGATATGATCCTGTAATTTAAATTTTGTATTTAGACCATGATGATTACTAGTCAATATAGTGTAATTTTTCTTTAAAATGAAATTTAAAAAAGGGAATTATGCTAATCTTGACTCGTATAGATGAAAGTTTTTTAAAATAGAAAAACTCTTGTTTTATCTGAAAAATAGAAGGGATTAATATAATAATCTAGAAAATCTCCTTTCACAGATTTTTAAGCCAATAAACTATTTAATTATGCCTATGATCAAAAATAAATCATTATTTTAACTTAAATTTCGATTTTATCAAAAACCAAAGTGTTAATAAAATAAATAAATATCATGAGCTGTTCCGATGGTCTGCAAATAACCATAGTTATAGTTTATTAGGTAAAGCCTTTTTAAAGGCTGATTAGTCGAATTAATTTACATGTTGTTTTCCCCTTTAATTATGAAAAGAAGTTTTCAACTTGGGTTGTATGTAGTTTTTATATGATTTATGTAATTCAACGATAGTATAATTTAAACTTAACACACTGGACACTACTGTTTTAAGTCTGGTTTCACTTTCACTGTGTGCCAAAATGGCCAAAATGTAGTAGTAATGTACACAAAGAGAAGGAGAAGCAAACGATACATGCAAAGCAAGTGTCGTCTTGTGGTTCTGTTAATTGTAAAGTCCACCATGAAGTGCATCTTGCACAGACCGACTACACCATCATTACACTGGTTCATCACTTTGTACACCAAGTTTATATTCATTTGAAACGTGTCCTATTCGATTACATAAGTGCTAATATTAAGGCTCAATATAATAAGTGCAAGCGAAATATGTGAATGTTAGGCTGTTTGCCAGTGACGCAATAAAAACTGATGGATATTGCGTCTACACCCTACAACTACGTCTTTTATTCTATACACTGTCTACATTGCGTGCCATATCCACTAAAAGAAAATTGTGTGTACAAAATAGAAATACTATGTGCCATATTGTGCCCATCATTGCATTAGAAAGCAAATATCCCATTGCTTACAAGTGGCATCGAATTGTGCTACGTCGTAGCACACCTGTCGTGTCGTAGCGCTCGCCAATGAATCTAATAATCACTTGTTTGAGTCAAGATAATTTATTATAGGTATATCCAAAAAACTTTTTGATTTCTGTGTTACTTAAAAAATAAAAATTAATAGTAGTATAAATATTTATTATAGAAAAATATACACAAGCATTAGAGCTCGTAGACGTAAAATTATTTAACTAACTAAAGCATTCAGCTTTGATTAAATCAACTTTATTAAGTTTTTATTTGGTTATATATAATATTTAAAATAGAAAAGGAACCTCATGTGTAATATATGCGATATTATTTATTCATCAATACATTATTAAGAAATAAATAAATTTTTAAGGTATGGAAATAACTCGTTATGTTGAATATGAGTCCAATTTTTAAACTCTTTTTTATCAAAGAATTGAAGCAAAATTATAAAAAAACTGATATGTTTATCTTCACTATTTATTTTTTAAATAATACAAAATGACATAATGTTTAGTTTATAGTCGAGGAACTAAATACCTCAATTGATCTATTGAAAGATATGTTTATAATCGCTTTTTTAATTGAAACTAAAGTATATTTTATAATACATTCAGGGTTCCTCATAATCTAAAGTTGGTAGTTTTTGATTCTCTGTTTCCTTACCTTTGGAAATTCAAACTATTTTAACTATACACCTTGGATTTTAAGCCAAATTAACCACACAGAAAACTTTTTAAAATATTTGATTATGTGCAACTTAAATTTCATTCCTATGTTTTATCATAAACCATATCGTATAGCTTATGAGTAGGTATATTATTTCATTATTTACTACAACGGGGCTACTACAGCTAGACATTACATTTTATGAATATATTCAATAGATTTATAAACGTCAGTTCAGTGTACATAAATATAAAAACGGAGTACTTAACCTTTACGATCGAGCGATTTAGTTGTCGACATAAAGCACACTTAGCGTTGCAGAAAGCAATTTGTTTATTTGAAGTGTTTGACTAAATCATATGTTTGTAATGGTAACGTGACAATCGGCAGTAATAAAGTCTTCCTGTAGCCAAAATAAGTGGCACTTTGAAACGACCTAAACTTATCTCGAGCCCATTTCCCTGCTGCGTTATTGCGTATATGAAATTATCCACACAATGCACTCAATGCTTATATGAAGTAGCATTCAAAAGTAGATTGTATTTGGTTGGAAATATAATGCATTATTTTATTTGTCTATCAGTATTTGGTATACGTCTCATCTGATTTACAGACAAAGACCACAGGCGTTGTATTATAGAATTGTATGAAGTAAAACTTCGCACTGAGAGAACAGAGTTGAACGGGCTTCGAACCTGTGACCACATAGTGCGACTTTAACCCACTGCTTCGGGCTCCCAAGTGCATTTTATACTATTATAGGGAGTATCTATAATTAAAAATAGTTAAAAAGCTAAAACAAATACAACTCACAATATTTTAATTTCGCAACCACATATACGGAGTGGTAGGGAAAGAAACAGCTATTTCAAGATGGTGGCCAAAACACAATTTCAAAATTAATAATTAAAAATATTTAATATCTTCTTGCACATATTCTTGCGATACCCTACCACCCCTAAAATATTCTCTGTTAATTTAAGTCCACTATGTATAGTAAAATCGTATGGTTCGGTTAGGTACACTTATTTATATAAATTAAAACATATATGTGACAGCATCAAGGTTCATTTAGAAATTTAGAAAAAAGTGTTTTAAATATGTATTCTTTAATAGGTTGTTGGACACTTGTCGTATTTTTATTTTCAAAATTTAGTTAATAATAGAGACCCCTAATTTATAGACATGGAATAAACAATGACAAATTTTTATTTGTAGAATTTCACTATTATTTTAAATACAAAAATATTATATATATACATCAACATAAAGGCAAAGCTTTGTTCTGAAAGAATAATTAACGAAAATAAGTTACAAAAAAAGGCGCAGTCAATTTAATATCATATAACAATAAAATCTTATGACTTATGGCTAATGCATAATATTGAGAAATTTAGTATAATATAGAATTTTCAAAAGCAGTTTTCCATAAAATGTAATTCGTAGATTTTCAACATGTAGACAATAGATATAAACATAAGATATCGCATGAGTGGCTAAATTCGTGTTTAGTTCAAGTGGATCAAGTAGCCAATAACGTTTTTTGGCAAACTTTATACTGTAAACATTTCTCTTCATATCTTCAGTTATATTTCACAGTATAATGGGTAAATGCATTGTTACTACATGTCATATGGCCTCAAATACATCTAGGCTCAGTTTTTACCAAAGACTACTTCTTTAACACGTTTAAAATATTGTGTTTTAATCGCCGAAGTATTGTCACAACCACTCTCAGGCGTCATTAGAAATGTGTTGAGTGAGGGAGACACATTTATGCCTTTCTCGAATAGGAGAGAATTGTGCAACAATACACGGGCTACATGACTTATTTATATGCAATGCGATATCTAATGTTTATATATATTTTTTTTTAATAAATTGATAGAACTCTACTAACGTATCGGGTGTTTGTTTAGTAATAAAGGGTCCACAGAAATATTTACGATCTTTTTAAATATATTCTGTATTAGGAGTATTTAGAAGGGGTGGCATAATGTAATGTAAGGGGTGGTGGTGATGTTGATGGTCGTTTTCCTCGGAATAGTAGCAATAGTATGGCATAAGGCAAGTACCAGACACATTAGCAAGGCGAGGAAGGCCTCCGATAATGCAACCAAATTGCATCTCACAAACGTGTTTTCTTTGCACTACCTTACTTAATGAGAATCACCGTTCAAAATAACCTTTCCTTTTTCCAATATTCCTAACGAAATTCCATAGAATTCATTTAACACTCAGGTACATACCTACGGGATCTTTCCATGTAAATGTGGCTACATGGTGTTCATTCCATTTAAAAGTTATCCGATTATGAATAAGTAAGGAAACAACATTGAAATAATCACACTAATCAAGTAATCTGCTATAGAAATATTTATTCATAATTGACCAAGCAAAATAATAAACATACTTTTTACCATGAAGGGTGGACATTTAATGATTGAGAATGTTTTAAGGTATATATTATATAATCTATATATTAAATCGTAATTTCTTTCAATACAACTGTATAATGTAAATATGCTTTAGATATAGTGTTGTTTTAAAGTAATTTCAGCTTCAATTACACATTTTCAATGTGTAAAAATCGCTGTTAGTTAACAATGAAATAATGTTAGAAAGTCATACATTTAATTTCTGATAGAACACAATTCATTATCAATTGTGGATCAATGAGATTATTTTAAAGTTTATATATTTATACTACTTTTTCGTCACTTGCAAGTAAAATTTCTTTATTTAATTTGAATCATACAAAACATCTCATGAATTAAACTTAGGTGTACACTTAGGTGTAAATAAATCTTTTAAACTATAATTGCCATGATATTTTTAAAAACATTTTTATTTGATATGAGAAAGGTAGTAAAATAATAATCCTAAATCATTCAATATTAACCCCATATAAAATCGTGGTTAACCCCATATAAAAATTTCAAGAAAACTGTTGAATGTGAAATACCTATGCGTTATATTATTTTTTTCTTCTTTAATTTCATCATAAATTACAAAGTTTCAATTAAGAATAATTTTTGTAAATAAACAAGGATCTAAATGTCAAAAAGTCATAAATATATTTTGTGCCTTCACCATGCAACATGCCTTCGTGAATATAATTATGTATGATTTGTGTTCAAAACAAGTTTTTATTAGTAAGTAAGACGTCACCATTCATGAGTAATATTTCGTATGGAAAATTCCTCTCATGTAATATTATGCTTGCTTCCAGTATTCAATTGAGTCAATTAGATATTTTATTATATTTGGTTTCATATGAAGAGACATGACGGTTTATTAATAAACTATTACGCACAAGTGTACTATTTATAGAATGATAATTGGAGATGTTTGAGTGTGATGGTTTCCCCTGAGTAGCTTTCATAGAATCAGCAAGTGCTTGACATGTTCGATGATTGATGATGTGAAGGCGCCATGAAGACCAGCGTCGCGACGCCCTTATCATACAACACTCCAAAAACACTCAACGCCGTTTAACAAACACCACACTTATCACAACAATAAACTAAATTTCAATAAATTACGATTATCACTACCATAAGCAATCGATTATTTAAAATAATAATACACTTTTCATTACTATAGTTAATTTCAAAGCAGTCTACAAAATAGTCCCTAATAATAGCGGACTTTTAATCTGTAAGAATCCTATAAGGGAAGGTAAAGGATACATTTGAATTTATTTCTTAAGAGTGTGTTACTGAGTCGTACTAAAGGTGATATTAATAGGGTATTGGTGCATGTACGAATAGTCTAGAGCTTGGTAGTATTGGTGAACACGCACACGAAACGCACGCAAACACTCTCATTGCATTATTATATAGTTTATTTTTAATAATAAATTCACATGGTTAGTCATATTTTGGCGCTTGTAATTCAAGATTGCAATGAAACTTCAATATACATCCTATTTTTATACAAAATATCAGATATGCAAATAAACAAAGCATCAAATAATGTTATTAAAATTCTCATGATAGTTATAGATAAAAATATTTATATATTCTTTACAACTAAGCCTAATTCATAAGATGTTTTATATTATTCAAACTATGTAATATTCAAATTTAATGAAAAAATTGTTATACTATAAAAATATATTGTTTGGTGAATTTTAATTCATTTTTTAACGACTTCGAAGGCTTTTGTGGGGAATAAAATTGCATAAATATAAAAATAACATAATATACAAAAAAACGGTACCTACAACAGAAAAATATTAAGAAAATATAAAAATATAATACACACGACCAAATAATAATATATACGATCTTCCTTTGGAATTATAATGTAAAAAAGAGTGCACTTATAAAAAAAAATTATATTCATATATTTGGTATGGAAGCAATACGTTTAATTTTTTTATATTTTAAGAATATATAAAATTCAATATACCATAATATTTTTATTATTAAAAATTCAATTTGAATATTTTTCAATAAAATTATATGTTTATGTTATTTAATAATTTCTATATTATATTAAAATTACTCCCTGTACCTATAATATTATTATATTTTATCGCTAAATGAGGCATGGCATTATTATTAAAATAAAATTATTCATCTTATTATCACAGTCATGTACCCCCTGAAACGTTTATTTAATCCTGAAAAGTTGTCCGGTAACAGAGTCAACTTTAACATCGTATTTTATAACCTAGTTAAATCTTGTCACGACAATCTTGCAACGAACTCACAACACTCTTTTCATTTTGCATACTTAATTTTCTCATCTAAATAAATTTCATTATTCAACATGACGAGCTCATCGAAGTTTGAAATTAACAGATGTATAAATTATTTTAAAATATGTACCCGCCCAAAGGCACGCGCATTAATGTTGAATTTCATTTTAAATTATAGTTTATTTTATATTACTTTACATTGGAATAATTAAACAGTGTTTTAGCTGTTGTCTTGCATATTGTGTCGAATTGCATTGTAGAGAAGATGGGATAGAATAGTTTCAGGTTCGACGTTCCCGACAAGTTTTAATTGAATTGATTCAAAGACAAAACAATAAAAGATTTCAACTGCAAAATAGCTCAATCCTTAACTTGCTTCTTTCCTTTCGTATAATTAACTCACTTCGCAGACTAAATAACTCATCTAAATCCATTATCAAAAGTATTAAAATATCTCGATTTTGGTTGAAATAAATTCTTTTATTTAAAAATGAGTTTGGGTTTTTAGTTTTGTTCACTGTTGATGTAAAATTCTGAAAGTTTTTCGCCACGTCAGCTGATGACGAATTCACCTTATTACATGCCGTAAAAAAGACGTAAAACAAACTCGGCTTCTTGCCAACAAACTGTGTGATTCTTACAAACATGGTTGATACAATGATTCACAAAAATAATTATGTAATTAGTCTAGATTGCATGACTCAGAAAAACACACTATTTTAAGGTGACCCAATATTTTTTTATAATATATTTATACATTCTAAATACGTGGTTAATTGAGTTGGTAAAGTAAATTTACTCTTCTTAAATGGTATAAAAATATTATTGTAAAAAAATCAACTTATGAGTTTTCGAATCCTGTTGGTTTCGTATTTCTAGGATTATAATTTAGACATTATAAGATTTATTTGAAATCAGCAATTTCAATATTCCAATGATTTTTTTACGTATGTATTATTGATATTATTAACTCTTTTTCCTCATCTTAAGTGTTTTATGTCATTACTACAACATATTAATTATTCCGTTTATTTTCGATAAAATTTAAAAGTATCATTTGTGTCGAGGATCTTCATTAATATGTTCATTAAATTTTAAAAAAAACTTCCATCTACATGTGCAATTTTTTTTCATTTTAACCTATATAAAAAAAAATAATTTGGTCTTTGATTTAAAATGCGCATACTCCGCAAATGCAAAAAGGCCTGTAAAATAATATTTTTTATCAACAAAACATTTTATTTGGCGATATTGCGAAGACGCGTGGCTACAAATACTGTGGTCATGGGTTCAAATCCCGCTCAAGTCTACAATTTTTAAATAGATTTGATCGGTTATTACGACTGGGAGATCGGGAATTATTTTAATAAAATCCCGATCGATCGTCTTGATACAGTTTTACTTTGATTTTAAGGTAAATACTGATTATTAAGTCGGTGACCTGTGTAACTAGTAATAGTTAAGATCACCGACAGACAATTAACACTTTTTGGTATCTAAAAAGCTCGTCAGGGCCTAAATAAATAAATCGCACACAAAGTTTTCAATCTAGGTATGTTTTGTAAGTTCGTAAAGATATAAATATATTTTTATAATATAAATGTAAAGCCCTGACACGTGTTAAGGACAGTATTCATAATTAGATGTGAGTTTGGTCAGCTGAGTGTTGTGGATGATGCTATCAAAGAGTGATGGGACTAGAATATGTATGAAGGTGGTTGCCAAGTCGCATACTAACTGCCATCTTAAGACTTTGCACTGATTTTATCTCATCAACACCTAATTGTCTAACTGCTGTGACTTTAACAGTGCATTTAAAGTTTGCAGTGAAAGTGAGTATGTACAAGTATGAAAGCGATCAAAGTGTCATTGTGGCTGAGGCTATCAATCACAGCGCATTTTTACAAGCGGATCACAAGTTCATCTGTGCTGAATATAAATCAGCTTAAGGCTTTCCTGCATAACCCACCAGGCTTTATACCATCATTCTTCTTATATCCATATACTTCTAAACACTATTACACTTGGACTATACACTATACATCACTCATAAATTGAAGATGTAAAGCGATATTCGTAACAGTTTACAGGACATTTTCTTGTACATTATATTTAATTCACTCAATCAAAAGTACAATTAAAGAAGCTCTCAAATCAAATACAATCGAGGAGAACCAGAGAAACATACATCTTCTATGAAAACAAAATGGAGGAATTAATATGAATCAAATATTACAAACTTTGGTTTAAGAGAATCCATTAAAACCAATATTTTCTTGAGCTTTTGATTATCAGTGAGAAGAGAAAATAAAGTAAAGTTATATTACTAATAAAAATATTAAATGATGTCAGTGTGTAAAGGTTTACATTATTGATCAATACACAATTTCATACTGAACTTTAGATTCCAAAGAATTTATACAAAAATAAAAATAATAAAGGTTTGAAAATAAAAATGAAAAGTATATAAAAATGTATGTATAAAATGTTTATAAAAATTAAGTTAAATAAAGTAATATGTAGTATACAATCATTTATATCTTACTATATAAAGTCGCTCCTAAACAAACCTTATAGGTGGCAGGATTGGTGGAAAAGAGATCATCCAGGTGCAAAAATTCATTAAATCGTTGTAGCCTATTCAAAGGAGAATAAAAAAGGTAATACTGTGGATAGAATGGAATAATATAGTATCATTCATTAAACTACAATTCAATCACATATAAATGGAACTAAATTATGTTTCAAGTCTGTATTTTTTTAAAATAAATTATTATTAAATATTCAAAAAATGTTTTTAAAATAGATCCAAAGCAAAAGAAAAGCCATAACATTGTATTTTCAGTTAAAAATCTATTTATAAGTTCCATTATAGTTAAAAACATTATTATATTAAAATATTACGGATTAAATCAATCTTCTGATTTCTTTAACCATGGATTTTTTTATTGGTAAGGAATGTTTATTTTTAAAATGTAATCGTAGTGTTGATTTTGAATGGGGTGTAGTTTGTTTAGCAACATCGACATTGAGGGTTGGAAGTTTCGCATGTGAAGTCGTAAAGTCTGCGGTCATAAATGACACTTTTGACTTGCATACAAACTGGATTCGAACCCTGGCTATACAGTATTGAGAAGCTTATACCGATGGATCACATTACAATAACGCCAATATGAAGCATTGTTTGAATGCCACTGATACTTGATAAAACTCATGAATTCGTAAATGTACTTTGTCCTTTCATCTTTATGCAAATGTCGACTTTGATGGCCGCTGAATATTTTGTTGTCATGAAGGGTGTTCAGATATTCGGAGGCAGTCAGTCCCCTTGCTCTGTATCTGGAGTTCTTTCAATGGGGTTTTACCAATTTATGTACGAGCAAGATTATAATCAAATTAAATAGTCATAAACAAGGCAAAATCCATAAATCAGATATCGTAAAAATGCCCATAAAACTATAGCATTTCCGTGCTGTCGAAAGTTATCGCGTCATTAAATCCCCATAATATAGACGGAGATTTTTATAACCTTCAAAACGAAACCTTCGCATTCAAAACTTTGTCTTTGACTCTTGTAACGATTTCGATTCAATCATTTCTATGGGCGTGGTTGTTTTTTATTCCATTTCTTTGAAACGGGACGCATTTCAGTATTAATATTCAATATTCATGATTATTTTATTACTACTACAAAATATGTAGGACTTTTTTAAAAATATGAGTAAAAATACTTTTAATATTGCATAACACAATAACATTTTTTTCCATACAGCTATTTTCATTAAAAAACACCAATACGTTTGGGCTGAAGAAGATAAATGTAACTCAAGTTTCAATTTAAATAACGTGAATAAAAACAAATATTAGGTTATTTAAAGCTCAACATTTATATTAAAATTTATTAATTAGTTATGAATAAACAAGATTTTAGGTGTAAAAATAAATAAATCATTTTTAACATGAATTTTTAAGAAAGTCATATATGTAAAAAAAATATGGAGGATATGGAAAAAAATACAAAAACCCATTTAAACAATGTAAATTAGTACATAATTGCTTCCTTTGAAAAAAATTGACTTGTAATAATAAATGATTCTACATTAAATTCTTTAGATATGATGAAGTCATGAACAATAGGAGAACTCTCTCTAAATATTTATTAAGATGTTTCAATATAATCACTAAAAAATTTGAATGATATTGGTTACAATATTCTCAAATATAAGACTGATTGTTGATATTAACTTTTAATAAATTGTAACAAAAATTTCAAATACTTTGTATCTGGGCAGATTAGTTTCCATCGCCCGTAAATTTATTCACCCGACAAAGAGATTTCAATAAAACGACTCCATAGTTTTTATTGTTTTGCCAATATTTCATATCCTTGGCCAATTCATTATTCAAGAGTCGCAGTCGTAAAAGTATTTTTAGTGTGGCTGCAAAAAAAGTTTACATTTGGTCGTGGAGTGACGCCACAACGTTTAGGCGTCGCGACGTCGTTTCCGATGACTGCTAACGGATAACCCTGAGTAAAAGTACAAACAAACACAACACAATGGTGTTGTATAGAAAGGGCATGAAGGGAATAGGAGAAGGGCATGTTTACGAGTGTTGTTTTATATGCCACCATCGGCAGGGACGACAACAAAGCGGCCGCAGAATATTTTATAGCATTTCAATTACACTTTTACAACCACCTCGTGCTGTCCTGACCTCCACACTATTCTTGAAAATAAAATTGAATTTCTTCACAACAAACATCTAGACTAATATAGGTACATGATTAGCAAATATATCGGATAAATTATTAGAAAAATATTATTCTCTGCACACACGACCTGTACCAATAATAATATATTCATTAGGAGAAACAATCATATACATATTTAAGATATGAAGATGATGAACATAATAATTTATTGACTAATTTTATTAAAT
>JAGTTH010005222.1:0-29799 GCA_022606485.1 Agraylea sexmaculata | reverse complement strand
TATATATATATATATATATATATATATGTTTATATATCGTAAAATTTCTCAAAATACAAGTCTATTGATATAAAACTTTTATATAGCTAAATAAAAACAAATAACCTAATATTCCATTTAAATAAAAAATAAAAATTTTTATCAATAAATATAAGTTATTAAAAATCTCTCCTAAATATATATATATATAGAGAAGATATATATATATATATATATATATATACATATATATATATATATATATATATATATATATATATACATATATATATAGGGTATATATATATATATATATATATATATATATATATATATATATATATATGCACATTCATTGATAGTTTTTATTATAAGTCCAGGTACACAACTACAACACCTTTTATTATTATTTAATGGTTCAATATAAAAATGCAAAGTCATTCAATTTGATAAACACACATACACACAAACACAGTAGCCTTCATGTTCTTTATCTAATACAGCTTCTGTAAGATTAGATTTTATCATCAATATCATTATTAAAAAATAAATATAATCCTATACAAGAGAACCCTTTGTGTCGCCAGACTATTGTGACAACAATGCCATTGTCGAATAGCAATAATGTACAAAATATACATTAGGTCGTGCAGGAAATAAAGTCGCAAAGTAGGCGTTGAAAAATAGGATCCTAAGAGGGTGTTAGACCCATAAAACCCATCGTTAGTAACACAATAAATGTTAACAAGACCCAATAACATTAATGACCTGAACTAAATAAATATATTAATACGGATAGTATGCTCATCCACACCCTCTATAGGCTTGTATTTCAATATATTATTATTGGCATATATCACCAGATAGTTGTAGTATATATTACTAGCAAGTATGCTCATCCACACCCTCTATAGGCTTGTATTTTAATATATTATTATTGGCATATATCACCAGATAGTTGTAGTATATATTACTAGCAAGTATGCTCATCCACACCCTCTATAGGCTTGTATTTTAATATATTATTATTGGCATATATGACCAGATAGTTGTAGTATATATTACTAGCAAGTATGCTCATCCACACCCTCTATAGGCTTGTATTTTAATATATTATTATAGGCATATATCACCAGATAGTTGTAGTATATATTACTAGCAAGTATGCTCATCCACACCCTCTATAGACTTGTATTTTAATATATTATTATTGGCATATATGACTAGATAGTTGTGGTATATATTACTAGCAAGTATGTCTATCCACACTTCTATAGGCTTGTATTTTAATATATTATTATTGGGCATATATCATCAGATAGTTGTAGTATATATTACTAGCAAGCTCATCCACACCCTCTATAGGCTTGTATTTTTAATATATTATTATTGGCATATATCACCAGATAGTTGTAGTATATATTACTAGCAAGTATGTCTTTATCCACACCTCTATAGGCTTTTTGTATTTTAATATAGTTATTATTGGCATATATCACCAGATAGTTGTAGTATATATTACTAGCAAGTAAGTTCTCATCCACACCCTCTATAGGCTTGTATTTTAATATATTATTATTGGCATATACGTCAGATAGTTGTAGTATATTACTAGTAAAGTATGCCTATCCACAATTTCTATAGGCTTCTTGTATTTTAATATATTATTATTGGCATATATCACCAGATAGTTGTAGTATGTATTACAAGCAAGTATGCTCATCCACACCCTCTATAGGCTTGTATTTTAATATATTATTATTGGCATATATCACCAGATAGTTGTAGTATATATTACAAGCAAGTATGCTCATCCACACCCTCTATAGGCTTGTATTTTAATATATTATTATTGGCATATATCACCAGATAGTTGTAGTATGTATTACAAGCAAGTATGCTCATCCACACCCTCTATAGACTTGTATTTTAATATATTATTATTGGCATATATCACCAGATAGTTGTAGTATATATTACTAGCAAGTATGCTCATCCACACCCTCTATAGGCTTGTATTTTAATATATTATTATTTGCATATATCGCCAGATAGTTGTAGTATATATTACTAGCAAGTATGCTCATCCACACCCTCTATAGGCTTGTATTTTAATATATTATTATTGGCATATATCACTAGATAGTTGTAGTATATATTACTAGCAAGTATGCTCATCCACACCCTCTATAGGCTTGTATTTTAATATATTATTATTGGCATATATCACCAGATAGTTGTAGTATATATTACTAGCAAGTATGCTCATCCACACCCTCTATAGGCTTGTATTTTAATATATTATTATTGGCATATATCGCCATATAGTTGTAGTATAAGTATGCTCATCCACACCCCTAATAAAAGTGTATTGCTATAATTTTTAAGTACCACCATGTAGGGCATTTAATAGTGGTTATTCAAACACCTCGTAGGGATGCTAGCCCGCACCCTGTGGAGTACAGAGCCAGTACATCAGCGGGGCGCCAGTCGGCACTTGTTTAGGCGCCACTTCTCAAAGGATCTCCGACAAAAGGAACTTCCCCTTAGTATTTTTTTGTATCCAGAATGACAGGTAAACGGCGACAGGTGATTTGTAAATATAATAATACATTCGAATATTTATTTAATAAATTAATTGCATACTGGCAACACTGCGCCTAATTTTATTAATTACTAGGTTAATTTTAATTGAAAGTTTCATTTTATTAATGTTTTTTAACCTTCTGCTTTGTTTTTTAATAGGACGGTGATTTTTTTCATTCAGAAGATGTTTGAATTTTCAATGTAAATTATAAATAAAATAATTTAATACGATTTTCATATGATGACAACACTCATCACAATATTTAAAAAGCGAGTCTCCCAATAAATACTGTTTTTTTGAGAATTGTCATTTATTATACATTATTGAAATTAATTCAATATTATTATCATTAAAATACCCGTTTCGAGATTTTAGATATGTATTAATTGTAGTAAAATAATTATATAAAATATTATTCTTCCATATGGCAACACTGATGCTTGATGAATCTGTACAGACAGACATATAACACACACACACATTCAACAATTATATATATAATACTCAAAAACAAATATGCGCAATATACAAATAAATAAGTTCAAAACATTCTTTTGTGAAATCAATTATATAGAACAATTTGTTGAATTTCATATATATATTAATTGTAATAAAATATTATTGTTCTATCTGGTAACACTGCCTGTCATATTCCACTCCGCTTGAATATTATTTATAAAATATAACGGTTTCCGATTAAATACCCTGTATTGCCAGAGGCATGAAATAATTTATGAATCTACATTAGTTGTCTGTCAAATAGGAGTATTTTACTATTTGTAAAAAGTGTAATTGAATAGGTTAAATGATGTTTTAAAATGAAGCATATTTTCATTTGTAACAGCTTCTATTTTCCGATATAATATAGTGTTTGTTGCAACACTGGATACAATATTAGATATGTATTAATTGTAGTAAAATATAATTGTTCCATCTGGCAACACCGATGGTTGAAGGACCCGTACATATAACATACACGCACCGGGTATTAGTTTTGCTAATATTTATTAGTGCGTCCTTTGTCGGGACTATTGAAGAGTGTCCTAAATGTGAGTAGGCGTGTCTTAATGTCCAGGCTGAAGAGAAATGTCAAATATGGCCACCCTAGTCTACGATATTGTTTAGTCCATCACTAATTGAGTGGGGTGTTCGGCACTTTGTACTACTCAAGTTAATGACGCGCAAAATTTAATATATTTACACCTGTTGGACGAGGGGGCAACGCGAGGCTGTCGGGCTGTCTATGTTGTCATTGCTGGCGCCCCTTTGTGGGTGCTCCGCCCTCTGGCTGGGGCGTGTCCCCCTCTAATGAGCCAAATCACAGGCCTCGCGAAGCCGACTCTGGCGCCACACTCACCGAGTCATCTCTTTTAAAATACTAAAAGAGTTACTCTTCGTTTTTTTACCGAGAAGGTCACACTGGTTTACGACGCCTCGTTCCTCGTACTCGAGTGTTGTGGATAATAAAAAATATCATAAAAGCGAGGCTTTTATCCTCCCGCTTAGTTCGGTAGCTTCACTCTTGTACTCTTGTCTTATACGAGAGTACAGCTCGACCAAAGCAATGTTACTTGCAAGTATCATTGTTCCAGTAGCGAGTCTAACGCCTTCCCTCTTCACTGTGTAATGTTAATGTAATGCAGAGTCATCTTGGACGATCATTAAATAGGATGACCTTGCTTGCCGAGGGGAGACTGGGATCCAACCGGACAATACACATTTTCATTATTAATACAAGTATTTATATAAATGTATCATGCGGTAGTCCTTGAAATCAGACTCGTTCGATAATCCGATATTCGAAAATTACAAATATAACACATCTATACAAGTGTCATGTGTATTGTTTTCATACATTGGAACATGTCCGGCACTACAAATACTGTAGTCTCTTAAATCAGACTCATTCGATAACCCGATACTCGAAAGTTGCAAATTTTAACATTTTCATTGAACTTATATCTATAGAAGTGTCGTGTGTATTGTTTTCATACATTGGAACATGTCCGGCACTACTACGTGCGCATATTATACATATACGGCACACTGCAAATACTGTAGTCCCTTAAATCAGACTCATTCTATAATCCGATACTCGAAAGTTACAATTTTTTTACATTTTCATTGAACTTATATCTATAGAAGTGTCATGTGTATTGTTTTCATACAATGAAACATTACCGGCACTATTACATGCGCATATTATACATATACTTTACACTTGGGTTGACTTTGGCCACCTGTAATACTGTAGTCCTTGAAATCAGACTCGTTCGATAATCCGATATTCGAAAATTACAAATAAAACACATCTATACAAGTGTCATGTGTATTGTTTTAATACATTGGAACATGTCCGGCACTACTACGTGCGCATATTATACATATACTGCACACTTCAAATACTGTAGTCCCTTAAATCAGACTCATTCGATAATCCGATACTCGAAAGTTACAAATTTTAACATTTTCATTGAACTTATATCTATAGAAGTGTCGTGTGTATTGTTTTCATACAATGGAACATGGCCGGCACTACTACGTGCGCATATTATACATATACTGCACACTGCAAATACTGTAGTCCCTTAAATCAGACTCATTCGATAATCCGACATTCGAAAGTTACAAATTTTAACATTTTCATTGAACTTATATCTATAGAAGTGTCGTGTGTATTGTTTTCATACAATGGAACATGGCCGGCACTACTACATGCGCATATTATACATATACTTTACACTTAGGCTGACTTTGGCCACCTGTAATACTGTAGTCCTTAAAATAAGACTCGTTCATTAATACTAAACTCGAAAGTTACAAATTTTAACACATCTATAGAAGTGTCATGGGTATTGTTTTCATATAATGGAACATGGCTGGTACTAATACATTATACATATACTGCACAAATACGCGGGCTGTGGCCACCTGCAAATACTGTAGTTCTTAAAATCAGACTCGTTCGATAATTCGACACTCGAAAGCTGCAAGTTTTTATATAACGTGCCAAAAAAATGTATGAATGACGTGTGTCACCGTAAAGATGGTAAAAGAGTTGCTTTGCTGTACTTTTGATCGGTTTTTTGTTAATTAGTGCATGTTTTATTTCCGATATTAGCAATGCCGTGGCATGGGAGGGGGTTTATGCACTAACAAGCGCCTCTGATATAGAGACAAGAAAAAAATTGTAGTTAAAAAAGCCTTATATTATACACTATAGTATTTTTTAACAATGCTAAATAATAGATGACACAAAAATATCATTATAAATAAAACACCCCACTCTCCCCTTTCAAGAGTTGTATGAAGTAAAAAAAAGAAGCCAGGACGCATTGAAGTAGTCTTGTACAAGAAGATACGGTAGCGGGCATGCTATTAAAAGTACATTTGTTCATTTGACAGGTGTTGTCAAGCCAGGTATATTCATTGATGAACATCACATGAATGAACTCTACACTCTATTAAAATATATTATATATAACTTGGACCCCTGGGAACCGTGACGTGGATTAAATCGAAACAATTAAACCTAACACTACAATAATCTGGATGAGACGAATCCAATAAAGTGCTTCATTCATATATAAAACCACTACACTCAATCACAGGAGAACGGAATTGTGCAATGTTACAATAATAAAAATATTTATATGGCTACATTCAAGCATTTAAAAAAACCATATTTAATGAAAACAGTATGAGATATAATAAAAACCAAACAAAACATTTCAAAAATATTTAATTATCATCAAAATACCAAATATGCATATGTGAAAATTTATTTAAAAGGAAAATTTCATATATTTTTTAGACACAATGTGGACATGTTTTGTAGGTGATTTGGGAAAAGAGATCATTTTTTAAATTCTAAAACAAATAACCTCTGAAAAATATTGTTTTAATTATTGAAGAAAAATTGTTTTTTTTTTAAAAGTGTTCGCGATTCAAATGTGGTTTTGATTTTGAAAATTGATCATTTTTCCCGGACGCCACCTTGGGTGTGAATCCAGCCCGGGTAATATTTTCAATCCCGGGTCTTTATTTGACGGATTCCATCTTGCCGAATCCAGGGCATTCGGTATTTACTGTATTGATTGGCACACATGGCGATCTTATAATGATAAAGCCACGTCTTGTGAGAGCTGAAGGCGTTATTATCATTATTATTATTGCTACTTGACTACAATCTGCTGCTTCCCATCTCTCTGTCTCTGTCTTCATATCCCGGGGCTGTATTCACCGTATACCTTACTTACTATCAACATGCATTCATACATACTCTGCTATTAAAATATCTACTGTATTACGCTCCTTGAGAAACTGAGTTTTCCATTTTCGAGCAATATTATAAGAATTTCCACAAGGATACAATTTTTTCCATTGGCGTATCAATAAATTATTAATAAATAAATAAATTTAATAATCATAAAGTATACTTTTTTGGCGCTTATGTCATACCTACAACAATAATAAGGTTAAAATAAAAAAAGTGATATTATAAGAAATATCGGTAGAAGAAAAACATTCTTATTATATATTTATAGAGTACTTACGATTTTTGGCGCTTATGTCCTATGTATTTTTATAATAATACGTTTGACGTTTTATTCGTCGTATTTACTTACATATTAATGAAGTATGCTTTTCAGCGCTTATGTCCCATTTCTTTATACGTTTGGTGATAAAAAATCCAAATACAAAATGTAATTTTATATGGAATTATAAGTAATTAAATTCGGTATAAAAAATAAACACATATATAAATAAAGTACACTTTTTGGCGCTTTTGTCGTATACTTTTTTTGTATAAGATTTATGATAAAAAAAACTTATTTATTAAAATATTAATCAAGTACACTTTTTGACGCTTATGTCTTATAATAATAATAAGTTTGACGATAAAAGATAAAAATACCAATAATGTGATATTAAAAAGAAAAGATTCGACATTCTGTAGAAAAAAAACGCCACCGATATTAGAAGGCCAGTCAACTGGATGTATAACATCAAGATGGCGGACCAAGCAGATGAGTTTTACAGAGGCAACACTAATTGTGTCAATCAGAAATGTCTGCTTGGTCCGCCATCTTGATATTTATACATCCAGTTAACTGCTATTCTTATCTGCGGTAATGTCCAAACACATATGATTAAAGTACATTTTTTTTATTTATTTTTTTATAATAATAATACGTTTGACGATAAAAGATCCAAACTCAAAATGTGACAAAATAAATTTTTATATAAAAATTATTTTGTCACATATTAATAAAGTATATTTTTTGGCGCTTATGTCGTATCTATTTTAAATATTAGAAAAAAATATTAGTACGCTTATGTCATGGATTCTATTTTATATAATACATTTCACGACATCTAAAGGCTCAATAATTTTATTTAAAAAAAAAAACAATGACATTACTTTCAGGTAAACCTATTATAATATTATTTTATTGGGTAACATTTTTATAGTATTTTTATTATTTTATAAAATATAGGCGTGTGTGGGGGGAACATTATTTTATCCTAAATATCATCTTTTGGAATCCTCGCCTCGGGGAAAATACTACCAAAAAAATACAAAATGGCCGCCGACTATAAATATTATCATTTTTAAACACCCTGTTCAAAAATATTCAAAACTAGAACAAGCACCGAATACGCGACATACTTTATGAACGTTTTTACTCGAAAAATGATATAAATTGATAAAAAACCTATTAAAAATTAAATTTCATTTTAAAGAAGATTACATTTGTGATAATTCTGCATATAAATTATTCGATTTTAATGTATTTAAATATAATAAAAATATTTTGAAAACCGAACATTTGTATTAAAATCGTTTAGGTTTGACCTTAAGAATTAAAAAAAAAAAACAAAATATCCACTATCATTCCATTTATTTTTTATTTTATATGATCATTAATAAAATATTTATATATTTTAATTTGTGTTCATTATTATTATTATTACACTTTTCTCGGTTTAAAGTGAACGCATTTTTTAAAAACGTGTCAAGTCAAGCCCGGCCGCCATTTTGTTAATATATTATATTTTTTATATATTTTTTTTCGGCCAACTCGAGGCTGTCATGCTATGTATTTATACGTTACTAATATATATAATATATTTGTAAGTATATAAAAAAGTTGTGCTGCACGCAACACGCAGTACACGCAGCCAAAGACACGCCATCCGTCATTCTCGCAGGATGTCAGCCCTACTTCACTAAATAACGAGACTTTATTTAATACACAAAAATATTAAAATACCTTTAAAATGTACCTTATTAAACGCAGATTCTGAAAATATACTATTTTTATTTTTTTTAAATACAAATGCTTAGGAAATACGGATATGTATATATATATTTATTAAAAAATCTTGAGTCGCATACTGAAATATTATATATTTTTTACACTTTATTACAATTTTTCTCTAAAAATATATTAGATAGAGATTTAGAATATATTTTAATATTATAGTTTATAAATATGTTTAAAATAAAAAAATATTTAAAATTTCCTTCAAGGTCATTTTAAGGTCATTATTAGTTCAAAAACACGGTTTTATACATTTTTCCTCAAACAATGGTACATATATTTATAAAAAACACATTAAAGATAGTAAAATTAGTGATTTTATTATTTATTATTAAATTAACTACAATTATTATGTATATTATTTTTATGTAGCGCTTATATTTTAGAAGTTAATGATTTTAATTGTAAGGAGCGCGCTGTCACAATGTATGGGTGAAAATTTTGTTAAAAATATATATATTATTTACTAAAAAATATTTTTAATAAAATTTCTCAATAATATTATTTAGTCTCGTTGCTTTAATTTGGTTTATTTATCCTTTAGAAGTCGAATTTTTACCGATGTTCTTCGTACCTCGCGGCAGTTCTACAAACCAAATGTTCTTCTACTACTGCTCCTGCTGCATTCGACTACAGACTGTTTAATAAATATTAATTAATTAAATGTTATTTTTATATAATTATATTCAATCAGCATCGAGAAATTTATATGAGTAGTAATCAATGCTGTATTATTTTATTATTATACATTTTTCATATAAAGTCAAGTCAAAGTCATCATAAGTATAAAGTATTTAATTCACTATGCTTTGAAAATATTTCGATAATTTATTTTTTTATTTAATAAAACAGTAGCAAGTGATATTCTTTTGTTTTTAATAAATTATAGAAAAATAAATCTCCCATACAAAAATAAATAATTTATATAATTTAATACATGATTTGAAAGTGTGAAAATAATTTTAATATACAAGTTTCTTAGCTATTGAAAATTATGTAATAGATTTTAAAATTATTCAAATGCATTATTTTGATTTTTATAAAATAGCACAGTGGGTAGTGAATTATATTGTATTTGGAATATTTTTTAGTTAATTCTGTATAAATAATATTTTCATACAAAATTATTAAATATGTTTTAATAACTGATTTTAAGGTATGAAAATATTATTCAAATTACCAAACACTGAGCTAATGTGCTTTCAAATATTTAAATAAATTATTTAGTGGCTTGGTGGCACAGTGGATAGTGAAATTATTTAGTTTTTAGTGTATTTTCAACGGATTCAATATATAAAAAAATATTTTTCATACACAAGTGACTTTTATTTATTAAGAATTCAATAAATATTTTTATTAAATAGCACAGTGGATAGTTGATTTTATTTTATTTACATAATTTAAAAAAAAAAAACATTGCAAAATATATGATTTTATGGTGTGACAATATAATTAAAATTACCAACCCACTGTGCTACTGTAGGTTTGTAATTTTAACTTTTTATTTAGCGGCTAGTGAAATTAATTTATTATGATTAAATGATCAACCAATTCTTAATATAAAAAAAATATTTTTCTCACACAACAATTCTACAATAAAATTTTAAAATATTTAAATGCACATTAGTGATGGATTTTATTTGATTTGGCTAATTCTTTATAAAAAATATTTTTTTACCAAATTATTATTTATGAATCAATAATTAATAATAGTTCTTTTTTTAATGATTTTTTTTATAAACAATTATTAATATGCTACAAGTTTAATTAATTGATTTCAAAGTATTCCCACAAAATTGTATCGATTTGTATATTAATAAACTAGTAATTGTGTTGCCGAGTGATGCGAATAATATCAGTGATATATTCACTACTTTATTATTTAAATCCCCTTAGTGCTTAATATATAATATCCCAAAAAGACTTGTCCGCATTCAAAGGGACGTACATATAATATTTTTTAAATAAAAAATAACAACAATAACAATAAAAGCCGAGATGAAGAGAGTTCGACGTAAAAATTGCCCCAATTTTATAATACAATGGACTGTGTGAAGGGAAGACGGCACGCACGGAGTCACGCATGGCTTTTTTTCAACAAAACCGCAACATAATTATATATTTTATTCAGAAAATACAAATATAAAAAATACAAGCCGCTACTCAGATAGCGAATAAATATATTTGCATTTAAAAAATTGAAGATTTTCAACTCTATATGTGTTGTAAAAAATATCAAAGTCGCGCGAATAAACACGGCCACGTGCATATTGTATGTAAATAATGAATTTACCACCGAGGAATGTCGTAATTGATGGATATTTTATTCAAACTGCAAATTTCCACCCCCTCCTCCCTTTAACACACCCCCTGGGGAAATGGCTGCTGAATTAATAAATAAAAATATTTTTAATTACTAAAAATGTAATACCTGCATTTTTTAAATGTGACATGATTTTACTAACCACTGTGCCACTAAACAACTCAATAAAAAGCTGTTTTTCGTTTATTTTAAAATCCTCTATTGGTAATTTAAATTAATTATTTTTTTTAATATATAATCCGTTGAAAATATACTGAAAATAACAAAATTTCACTGTGCCACTGAGCTACAAAATAAAAATTAATTTTAATAATATAATTTGCTATGAAAACCAAATACAATAAACTCTGCTATTTAATAGAAAGCTGAAAAATGCATTTTTATATATTTTTAGAGTCACTTTTGTGTGAAAAATATTTTTTTTAAATATAGAATCCGTTGAAAATACACCAAAAACAAAGGAATTTCACTACCCACTGTGCCACTAAGGCACTAAATAAATAATTTATTAATATATTTGAAAATAGTAGTTCAGTTGGTTGGTAGTTAAAATATTATATTCATACCTTAAAAACACGTATTAAATCATAATATAATAATTTGGTGTGAAAATATTATTTATATAGAATTAAATAATAATAAAATAATTCCACTATGCCACTTCTAAATCTGAATAATGTAATTAAATTATTTTAAATGTCTATTGTAGAATTTGTAGGAATAAAATGAGTATTTTAATATTTTGAAATCACTCACTTGTGTATGAAATAAATAGTAATTTTGTATGAAAAATATTTTTTATATAAAATTAGCCAAATAAAATAAAATCCACTACCATTGTGCTACATTATAAAAAGCTGAATAATGTATTTAAATATTTTTAAAGTCTATTTGTACAATTTTTAATAATTCATTCTCGTGTATGAAAAATATATTTTTTTGTATAGAATTGGTTGAAAATAAACTAAAAACAAAAGAATTTCACTATCCACTGTGCCACCAAGTCACTAAATAAAAAGTTTAATAATATATTTATTTATTTTAAATGCTTTCAATACATTTTGAATAATTTAAATTAATATTTCAATATTTTGATTAAATCATATAATTGATTGAAAATTCACTCAATGCAAAAAAACTTAACTTAACTTTAAAAAAACCTGAATAATTTATTAATATATTCGAGTAGCACTAGTGGTTAGTAATTTAAATTATATTTTCATATTAATAATATTTTTTTTATATAAATAATATTTTTAGTGTAAAGAATTATCGTTAATAGTTTGTGAAATAGGTTCAAAATTAAATAATTTAACTCACCACTGTGCCACAAATCAATCATAATAATTTGTAAAAATATTATTTAAATAAAATTATCCAAATAAACTGTTACCTAATACCCACAGTGCTATTTAATAAAAAGCTGAATTATATATTTTGAATATATTTCAATAGCATAATACTAAGAATTACAACAACAATTCTCGATAATAATTCAATAAGATTCTCTGGGGCGATTAAATGAATTCTTAAAATGCTCACGTAAATATTACAAGTCAATTAAAATTGTTATTTTATATTCTTACATAGTTTTGTCGTGTCGAGTGCAAATAAATTATTAACTAGAAATACTAATTTACATAAAAATATTTCCACGGTGTATTCCCGCCCCATTCATTGTAAATTTCCACCTTTCATTGCTATTTTCGCAATATTTAATACGATTCAATAAAAATAAAAAATACCAACTTGCTTCT
Organism: Agraylea sexmaculata; assembly: GCA_022606485.1. Classification (NCBI taxonomy): domain Eukaryota; kingdom Metazoa; phylum Arthropoda; class Insecta; order Trichoptera; family Hydroptilidae; genus Agraylea; species Agraylea sexmaculata. The sequence continues at coordinate 16,824 of JAGTTH010005222.1, read as the reverse complement.
TATTAGTTGTTTGTTATTTTGAAGTATTAAATAATATTGTATTTTATTGAAATATACTGTGTAATTTCCCGTTTAGACCGCGGCGCCATACTTTGGCACACTTCCTCGACATGTTTGGTCAGTCGTCCATCATCATCATCATCGTCACCTGGTTCGTAGAAAGCGGGTTTTATTAGTGATCCAGTCCTGGAAATGATAGTTCTGTATATACCAATCTGTGGTCGTTCTCCTATCGGATTATACTCGATTCGCATTAAGTACGACTCTTAATGGTACTTAATTAGCACATATCTAGATTGCCTTGGAAATGTACAAATATACCGCACATTCAATGTGAAAACATCAAATTAAAATACGCAATATTAATTGTGATTAGTTTGCGGATCTATTGGTATATTTACTTGTTTAAAATTATTATTTCTGTAATACAAAAAAAAAAAAAACAATTGGAAGTTACACATATTGAAATTTTCATACATACAAATATTTTTAAATATAGAAAATACGATTAATACCTAATTATATATATATATATATATATATATATACACTTATTACATGACAACGAGGGATGGCTTCATTTATTTTAAATATATTTTATTACATATTGTTTATGTGCTTCTTAAAAAATGTACATAAAAATAATTTCAAACCGATTTTTTCATATAAAAAATGTGGATTTGTTGAAGAAATTAGCAATAAACTGTGAAAAACCATCAAATTGATATTATTATAGTGTATTCTTTAAACTCATTGGTCACCCATGCGTTATTCATTACCCATGCAATTATTATTTTACTACGGGAATTGAATTTCCATCAAAATAATACGTACATTTTTCTGTTACCCACAATTTAAAAATATTGATATTGGACACAAATACGTGTTAATTCATTTAATGAATTGTCGTGATCTTAACTATTAATAATTAATAATAGCTTCAGTATTTACCTTACAATCAAGGAAATCACAGTAAACATGGACCAAGAGGATCGAACGGGATATATATATATATATATATATATATATATATATATATATATATATATATATATATATATATATATATATAATAATAAAATAATTAAAAATATAAAATTTTATTTCATATAAAAAATATATATAATTTTTAAAACTTCATTTATTTGGCAGACGCATAAGAACTTTTTCAGTATGGTCTAAAAATTATATACTTTTTGTGCTTTGTACATTTTTAAAAAATACTAAAAATATTATTTTTGAATTTTTGTTTTTTAAATCAATGAGTTGATTAGTTGGGGGGTTTATTTGTGTATTTATTTATGTATAAATATAATTTATTTAATTTATAAATTGTCTATATATGTATGTATGTACGTGTTGAACTAGTGTATTTTTTAGAAGTCGTTAAGAAGAGATATAAATGTGTATTTGGCTGGAGGCCCTTTAGGGGGCGGGTGACCCGAAATTGTGGTGCTGCGCCCCTCGGGGCTGCGGTCTCTTCTCGGAACAACGCGCCTTTGATGGACATCGACCAGACAGGGTGTGGATTGTACTATTATATCATGTATTATTATATTAATCCACTACTTTTTTTATAATAATCATAAACACGCAACACTCACCGATAATTAAAATATACGACGATCACTATCTGCAATTACTTTAATACTCGGCATCCTCTACAACTTTTAAAAATAATCGTCTTCTTGCTAAACTCCCTTCTTTCGCCTTTATCCTAGTAGGTTTTTTTTCTATAAACCAGCGTGATAGCTCAGGGGATAAGACGCATGACTACAAATACTGTGGTCATAGGTTCGAATCCCACTCAAGTCAAGAATTTTTAAATTGATTTGATCGGTTATTACGACTGGGAGATCGGGAATAATATTAATAAAATCCCGATCGATCGTCTTGATCCAGGTTTACTCTGATTTCCTGGATTGTAAGGTAAATACTGAGGCGATTATTAAGACAGAGCCGCTCTGTCGGTGACCTGTGTAACTAGTAATAGTTAAGATCACCGACATACAATTATCACGTTGTTGTGTATAAAAAACACTCTCAAAAAGACCGTTTCTAATAAATAAATAAATAATTATTCTTACACAATATAACTCGGGTAATATTATCTTCCAGGATTGTTTTTCTATCATTTAAGATTTTATTCCATCAATTGTACTTCTTAAAGTATGGTTTTTATTAATTTTATTTCCGATTCCTTGTCGCTAGTCTAGGTTTTATTTTATAAAATTAATTATTCAACTGCTTAGTCTTCTCAAAATACAATTTTTGTTAAGTTCCTGTTCATTTCCTTTAAAGGCAATTCGAAATATCCTTCTTGTGATTCTAGTCTTCTTTTGTTGGTGTTCTCGTTATTTTTATCTTGAATTTTTCTTCTTATTATTTACCCATTTCCCTTGAAGCTGATTGCAATTATATTCCAAAATAATTTTTCCGGAATTTTATATTTGGTTTCTTGTCTTTTCTTCTTGGTACCTTTACTTTTTTATCTCTAATTAGTGTATATACTTCTATCTTTAGTTTAACTTTTTATTATATGCTTGTTCTTGTTCCGTTTCTCAATTCCTTGTTTTTTTGTCTTCTATTTAGATTCTTCATCCATTACGATTATATTCTTGTTCCTTATTAATGTTTTATCCAATTTTCTTCCAGACTAGCTCTTGTGGCTTTCTTGGGTCGTCTGTTTTACCCTTATTTGGATATTTTCCCCATAGTTATATTGTCTTCATCTCAATTTCTATTGTTTTTAGTTGTGTTCCCTCTAATCTTGGTTATTTTTATCCATGTTTGTGAATATTTTGTTCCTTGCCAAGTTTTTTGTCCAAGGGTATTTCGTCTTTGTAATCTTCACTGGGTCTTTTACAGATTAGTTAATTACTTTAAAGTGTTGTCATATTATAACCTGTCCAAGTTGTCCATTTTTTTAGGTCTACACAAAATGTAGTGTATTTTTTACAACAAGGTGTAGTCAATCAAAGAGGCTAGTTGTATATAACCGCGGGCACAGTTCCCTTGGTTATAATTATCAGTATCAGGTACCTTACTAGGGGTATACCTAGGTCTCCCCTAGCGCGTGCCCGAGTACTACAATACACTATAATAATAAATAATCGAGTTATCCGGAGTTCAACGGCACTTCTATTTAAACTGTGTGAAGGTCGCCTCAGTAATTGTACTCCATTATAACAACGAAAGTAACACTTTGCTCCTTATAAACGATTCAAAATACCCACCACATTATTTATTATAAACATGCTCCTTAAAACAATTATAATATATACAATCAACACAATAAAATATTCACATACATTTATTAAATAAATATTGTATTTTTATACTATACAAAAGAAAATTCCCACTAAATAGGTTTTTTTATCAATACATACTCGTTATAAAATATAAATTAATAAGTTCCATACATATGACTATAACGAGGAGTTTTTTTTTATTATTTTGAATCTAGTTTTCATTATAATTAGTTGATATTTGTGTGGAGTGAAATTGCTCGTTATAAAATGTGAATATTTAATAAATCTATATGACTATAACGAGCACTTTTTTTGTATATTTTGAATTTAAGATTCGTTATAATTAATTTATATTCATTAAATAATGACTTTGTAAGGAGCATTTTTTTATACTTATTCTGTATAAAATCGCTTTATATAATAATAAATATTCACGTTTATGAAGAGTTTTTAATTATTGATTTATGTTCGTTATATAACGAGTACTTTTTTGTGTATTTCTAATTTAATTTTCGTTGATATTTATTAAACAAAGACGTTGTAAATATAATATTTCTGTATAAAATTGCTCGTTATAGCGATAAAAATAAAAATAATTCTCGTTTGATTCATGTTCGTTATAAAATGTGAATTTTAAAACATGTATTTGCTTATAACGAGCATTCTTTTGTGTATCTATCGAATTTAATTCTAATTGTACTAATGACAATTGTTTTTATAAGCAATTTATGAATTTAAAAAAATCTACATATATGTACGTCTATAACGAGCACGTTTTTTTGTGTATTACAATAATATATTAATGTTAATAAAGAGCATTTCTTGTACTAATAAATATTGAATTTGTCAATATTTACGCCTATAACGAGCACTTTATTCAAACATTTTTATCTATTTTCTCTAATAACTTCGATAATAACGACTATTTTTATAGTGATTAAGACAGGCTTGACTAATGCTCGTTATATAAAATGTGTATTTATAATATCATAAAATTATAATTTATTATTTTTTTTACAATTTTCATGTATTTTTATTCATTTATTATAACGAGTTGATTTTGTACCTTATAAGAAAGATTTTTTTTATATTAAACATTATTAGGATCAACTGAATTGAATTAATGCTGTTTAAAAATATTATTTATCATAAAAAATCCCATTTAGTACAAACAATTAAATCCCAAAAATATATTAATAGAAATTTATAAATCCTCATAATTTTTATTACAACCTCGTTATAATAATTTATTATTATTTTTATTAATAAAATATATTGAATATATGAATGCCACCTATCGTGCGATAGTTTGTATGATAAAAATAAATCTTGTGATAATTATTTAATTATTATTAAATAATTATATTATTTGAGAAGGGGGGGGGGAGAAGGGGGGCTATCTAGTCTGTTTGTGTTTTGGGGAAATTGAAGTAAATTGGTGATAATTATTTAATTACTCTATTAAACTGGGGAAAAACACATTCACAATAATTAAAATGGTAAATGGTGGACAAATTATCTTAAATACAACATAATAAACCTGTGAATGGATGTTTTTTTTTCATTTCGTTTCAGATTGAAACATATTACAAAAAAAAAAAAAATAAAGAATATTTTTTTAATTAATTAAATATTTATATTATGTCTTGCGGTGTGACTAATTATGAATAATCTGAACTTGTTCGAATTTTAACATTCACTCAACAAACATAAGAAAAACAAATATTTTATTTTCAAATATTAAGTTTATAAAAAAAAACCTTATATTAATTTTCAAGCAACCTCAAGTAGTGTTTATTTAAAAAAAAAAACTTTCTACACAATTAATATTCTTGTCATTTTAAATTTATTTATTAAAAGTTACACTTTCAACATTGCCTCGAGGTCGCCGCGTCCAATTACCTATTTTTTTCCACCGCCCCATTTGTATATTTTCAGTATTGTGATGTAAAATTGTCACATAATTGGTTTGTTCGCTGCATCTCAGCCGGCCATTATCAAATTACGACCCTTGCTTACAATTGTTCCGAGTCACGCAACTAAATAAAAGCATAATTCAAAATTACAATAAATATATTTAAAAAATCACAACATTCCAATTTCGACGAGAGTCTTTGTCAATATTAAATGATGGACGTCGTTAAATACGGTTTTTATATTGTCCGTGCTCGTCGCTATCGTGAAATGGTAATAACAATCCCGAGGTCGGTTCGTCTCGAGTTGGAGTCCCCGGACTGAATGATTAATCGATGTTGTCTGCGTCACTTGCTGGAATTAAATCGATTAGTTTATACTTTTAATGATTGTAATAAAAGTGCTAACCATTAAAAGGTATCGTATGAAATATTTGGTCTTTTCATACTCATCGACGGGTTCCGTAGAAGTTCTCTTCTTCTCATGAGGCCATTCGAATGATTTGTACTCGGGAAAGTACTTTTCGATCCGTCTTCCTTCCCTAATCTTCTTCTCTAACAAATCTTGCTTGTTTAAAAATATTATTATACCGGCATCGAGTAGAAACCTACAAAAATAACTTTAATATCTAAACTATATAAATATAAATATTTGACTAACCTACTTCTCCAGACATCTTCAAAAATAGATATCGCTTCTCTTAATCGGTTTGTTTTGTTGTCTTCTCTTAAAGTCTGGTCGAAGTCGCTCGATGCCACGATAAACCAAATGGCGTGAATCCCTTCGAATACCTGCAATTTCCTACATTTCCATGAGGATTTCAATTCAACTATTGACATTTTGATTACCTGTATCCATTTCTTCCGTTCGCCTCTCTGTCCGCCCACATCGAACATCCAAAACTCCTGCCATCCGCCCTGAATCGATCTCGGTACCTTATAATTACAAGTCATTATAATTATCCACAACTCGATGTATACAGTATTAAAAATACCTTGACTTTGAACTGAATTTTTTGAATACCGGTAGTCCGTTGTCTGCATTGCAATATATCTGAATATTCAGGTAAGTAATCTGGCTTTCTGATTATCGGTACTCTATTCAAGAAACTATAAACCACAAACATAACATTAAATATTACATTATTATTTAAATATTTATAACTCACTATTCTGCGCTGTCCATTAATTGGAACTCATATGATCTCTTCAAACATTCCTTTACGGCTGGATCTTTCCAAATTTGTACGATAACATCAAAGTATTCCTTGAAAACATTACAATCAATTTACAAACAAAAATATAAATATCAACTACAAATATACTTGAGTGAAAGTTGGTCCCGTTTCCAAGAAATTATAGATTGCATGCTGTGTTTCGTCTTGCGGAGTCAATCCGAGAGGAAGAAGATGACTGACCAGCTCGTATACGGATTCATGGATGTTTTGATGAATTCTTGGCACTTCGGCCATCCTCTCGCTTAAAATAATTAAAAAAATCATAACACAGAGAGAAAACTATAGATGTTATCATGTTCTTACTCTATACTGAATCCGTGAACATGAAGTATTCTCATTTGCTTCAAAATTGTGGTCTTCCCAGACTCGCCGGCTCCCAACAATAATATTTTAATAGCCTGTAATAGTTTTCATAATGGTGAAGAAACTATAAAATAAAATTAAATAAATCATATCTCACTTACATACTGATACGATTTGTACCATGACTTAATTTCTCTCTCCAACTCGGCCGATTTTTCCTTTTCTACGCTGTCCGTAGAGAAACACTTGAGAAGACGCATCTTCGACTTCGATCTACTTCATTATTTTAACCCAAGATTTAAATTCCAAACAAAACACTACAGCCGGTTGAAATACAGCGGAAAGACTTCAGCAAGAAATTAACTGATAAGCTATCATCGACTTCAGATAATTTTCCGATATCTTACATTTTATTTATTTATTTATTTATATGTACTGACACTGCAATCATATTATTGATGAGGCGACAAATAGATTTGATTTATTAGCAAGTCATACAAGTATATAATATCTTCCTTTTAAAATATACATTTTGTTATGTAATTTGTACCCTGTTTCACAGATATCATCTTATGGGTATTTTCAGTACAATAACAAGAATTGATAAGCAATAAATTGATAAGAATGCCATACATTTTTCAACATTAGTGCAGGGACCAGTAAGAAAAATTAGTACATGAGAACATTGTTATATTTTTTTATTATTATTATGCTGTATGTGTGCGAATTAGGAATGTATACATTTTCTGGATTACATGGTAAGTAGTATTTTTGTTACAATAAAAATTTACCGCACAAAACTTTCAATTCATGTAAATATAAGATAAAATCATTTATTTTTTAAGGTTAAATAATTTTTCTACCAGTTTAATTTAGAGTAAGCAATTTAATCAAAATGAAAATGTTCTTTGTTTTGCAAGTGCATGCATGAATGTGATTTTTTACGTATGGCAATACTGTAGAAGTGTCTGTGTATTGGTGGACGTTCAGGTTATGCCCTTATTGTTTGTCAGTGTCCAGAGTTGTGATGAATAGTTTACAAGGTTTAGAAGAGTGACTGCAGCTGAGCAGAGTCCTCGTGACTGAACACTGCCTTGTCCTGATCTCCTGCACTACAACATCCTGCAGTGGCCGCACTGGAAGACTCCTCGGCCGGTGTCAGAGTGGACAGGATAATAACTGTACTGATCATTGCATTCATTACTCATTACAGACTACTTCAGGATTACAGCACTTGCTTGCCTTTCAGGAACCAGGATGCTGGCCTTCAGTCCGCCCGTGGTCAAGAGGCTGCTGGGCTGGAAGGTGGGCGTGGCCTCTCCTTCAGGACACGGAGACCTGCAGCAGCAGGAGGACAAGTGGGCGGAGAAGGCGGTCAAGAGTCTGGTGAGGAAGCTGAAGAAGTCGGGAGCCCTCGAGGAGCTGGAGAGGGCCATCTCCACGCAGAGTAGTGCCACCAAGTGTGTCACCATTCCCAGGTATTCCTTATTTATTTGCACCGCCTATCTTTGACACTTTACATAATTTGTACTATTCCACAGGTAATATTTATTTTGTGAGGCGTTCGATGGTTAAAACTACTTGTAAGATCATATATTTATCCGATTCACTAAATTAATTATTAATATCCATACAATAACAGGCTATTTTATTTATTTAATTTTTAGCCACAATTGCAACGGCAAAGAATTTAAACCAAAAGATGCATACGCTTATTATCGAAGAATTATTTATATTCTAATAAATACTACAAGCTGAACTACAATTATATATTTTTTACTTGCAAACGTTCATGATTTGTTACACCGCAAGACTATATCACTAATCATAGCCGTGTCTAAAGCTTGATATTTGTTCTACGAACATGAGAAACGGAGAGTATCTTACTTTAAAACATGTAGGAAATCCATCGCATCGACTAAAGCAACAAATGACACTCAAATTACCAATAAATTTTGTTAAACCAAATTTATATTTATGTAATGGTAATTTGGTGTTCTGCGTCTGTTACTTTTATATGTTTTTTTATTTTTTTTTATTCTTGCGTTATGTTCTTATTTTTGCATTCTATGTAAATATGTAAATACAAATTAATAAATACGGGGATAGTGTATTTTAATTAAGCAGGTATAAAAATCTTCGTCAGATTGTGAAGAGTTTTCATAAGAATTGCTAAATAAATGTGTGCGTGATAATGGCAACACTGCCGTCAGCGCCAGACAGGTTCGGGACAACGTTCAACGGTGTCTCGTGTTGACAGTGATAGTAACAACAAAGCAGGCGAGGCCGAGCAGCCTGACAGCCCGCGGTGGTCCTGCAGGTTCACCAGGCCACGCCCAAAAGCCAGCAGAGTGAGTCCCGCGCTATTTATACATGTTGATAAGGGCGTCGCGACGCCGGTCAATACATCGCCCTTTGTATCAGGAAGTTCAATACATTGTCAAAAGAGTGTGAATGACCTTCGCCGGTTCAGACCAAAATAGACCTTGTGTCATACAGGCGCGCCAGCTTCACGCGCTCATTTTACAATAAATAATGCTTTTGTCCAAAATGTCACTGTGATAGTGCAGGTGCTGCTTTACCGGCCGAGAATCCACAATCAAAATGTTTATTCATATATCAATTTATAACAAATATTTTATAATTCACGACACCGTATTTGCCGGTACCGTGAATTAAACCGTCGAGTCTTCATTCATGAATCTGTTACATTAGCCACAAGGCGGCTCGGTTTAATAAATGCTTGTTCAATCAATATTTCATAATATTAACCAGCGTAATAGCTCAGGTAATAAGAAGTGTGTCGAGAATTTTTTAATTGATTTGATCGGCTATTACGACTGGGAGATCGGGAATAATATTAATAAAATCCCGAGTCTTGATCCAGGTTTACTCTGATTAATAAGTCGGTGACCTAATAGTTAAGATCACCGACAGACAATTAATTGACATGTTGTTGTGTAAATAAATAAATAAAAATATGATTATTATTATTGCAGAGCTAAGCCTGGCCCAGAAGGCGCCGGTCCCCACAGAAAAGGACTTCCGCATGTGATATATTGTCGTCTCTGGCGTTGGCCGAACTTACAAGTATGTACGAATTATTCCTCTTTCAATATGTAAATATAAAGCGACATTAGAACACATATGACTGTTCTCTCCGGATAATTATATGCATGGACGTGGTCATATCCTTTTAAGGGTTCCTTCGTCCAGAACTAACCAACAGATATGGCCCACTAACTCGGGGTGTTGACCTTTTGAATGAATGGACCGATAACGACCTGTTTTATCTGTCTCTTCCTTCGTTTCTACAGAGTACCCACTTGTTCTTGTGTACCCGTGTGCCTTAGAGTTCATTATTTTACTTAATTCTTGTTATTATTGTTCTTATAATACATTATTTTCCATTAAGACTGCGGTATTGCCATAGCGCCTTGGGATAACCTCCTGTAATGCTATTGCGATATTGCAGTCTGCAATCTCTTATAAATAAATAATATATCCTCTCAATGCAGAGTCAACACGAATTGAAGCCGTTGGATGATTGTGAGTTCGCTTATCAGCTGAAGAAGGACGAAGTCTGCATTAATCCATATCATTACAGTAGACAAGAAGCCTTAGGTTAGTATTTGTAATGTGGTTTTTGAGGAATTATTTATTTAATATGTGATTTGTTTGATAGCGCTGCCGCCGATATTAGTCCCGCTGGGGGGTAACGAGGCACCGCCCCCCTATCAGCCTCTCATTCAACACCAACACAGTCCACCGTATCAACCCCTCGGGGGGATGCAACCACACAGCGCCATGTATCTCGAAGCTACTTTGGCGCAACAAGTGCCCACAAACACAACAGTCCATACGTAAGTTCACCGTTGATAAATATCGCTACAGATACTAAACGCATAATTTGTTATTACAGTAGTGGAGCACAAATCGAAACACCGCCCCCCGGTTACATGAGCGAGGATGGAGATCCCATGGATCATAACGACAACATGAGTGAGTAACTGTCTGAAGCATTTTTAAAAACATCCATTATGCCCATTTTGTATCGATATTTATTATTATTTCATGTTAAATTTCAGCTCGAAGTTCACCCGGCGGAGAAGCTGCACCTGTTTTGTATCACGAACCTGCATTCTGGTGCTCCATCAGTTATTACGAGCTGAACACCAGAGTAGGAGAAACATTCCACGCCTCTCAGCCGAGCATCACAGTAGACGGCTTCACAGATCCCAGCAACAGTGAAAGATTCTGTCTCGGACTCCTCTCCAACGTGAACAGAAATGAAGTCGTCGAACAGACCAGACGACACATCGGAAAGGGGGTGCGGCTTTACTATATCGGAGGTAAATTTGCAATGCTGTAATTTAACATTGCAAGTTTGTAATGTTTTTATTTTTGTGTAGGTGAAGTGTTTGCAGAATGTTTGAGCGATTCTTCCATATTTGTCCAGTCTCCGAATTGTAACCAACGGTATGGCTGGCATCCAGCCACCGTCTGCAAGATTCCGCCAGGTATTATTATCGAATTATACGATATGTTGGATTTTTAGTAATGTGTAATACGTTTTGTTATAGGCTGCAACTTGAAAATATTCAACAACCAAGAGTTTGCAGTGCTTCTGTCTCAGTCTGTATCGCAGGGATTCGAAGCCGTCTACCAGCTGACGAGGATGTGTACCATCAGAATGTCTTTCGTGAAGGGATGGGGTGCCGAATACAGACGACAGACGGTGACTTCCACTCCTTGTTGGATCGAACTACACCTCAACGGACCCTTGCAGTGGCTAGACCGCGTCCTCACTCAAATGGGATCTCCCCGACTTCCGTGCTCGTCCATGTCGTGAATATTTTCACACCCGACACCACTAACAAACGGAAAATTAAATATACCTCGATCAAATATCGACGGTTTTAACACTCTGCCCCTATGCAGCGAGTATTAAAATACACACCCCTCTACAAATCCCATTTTCAACCCTTCTGTAAACCCGTTTACCTCAGCGCTTCGGCGCGTATCCGCTCTGCCATATTTTTCACTGCGTACTTCCGATAAGTTCCTCTCTTTTCTCCACATTTATACAGTATGTAAAAGGTGCCAACGATGTTGATGTCCGCAACGGATTGAAAGTGATGCTACGTTCCGAACGTAGCGATGTGATGGTTTTATATCTGGAATGGTTGGTGCTACCAGAGAGTCACTCTCGAAGAAGATGGTCTTGAAAAGACGAGATTTTTTTAAATATCATATATATATTTTGAGATGGAAATATATTATAGATGTGTGCAAAAATTTGTAGAGAATATATTTAATAATGTTTTGTTTCGGACGTACCAATCATTAATGTTTTTTATAATCGTAAGCGAGAAAGCTGTGTTAGCCGACGAGTAGCGTAGACTGAACGAGGAGTGTCTCCAACAGGACTGAATATATAAACGCGTGTGATATTTTCGAATGGAAGAGATGTCGACGGAAACACATATTTAAACCAAATGTCCACCGATTGATTCGCTTATTTTATTTGTATACGACCTTTTCATTTTTAATACACCTGAGTACAATTCGGTTACCCCGGAATCCGTCCGGAGGGATCCTCCGGATATATATTTTTTCACTGTACATACGGAAAATTTACATAGTTATTTAACAAGGTGAAACCTTCAAAATTTAAAGAGCACACACCGAGTGTATAAATTTAAGAATACTTCCGAACGGCCTCGGTTAAGTACAAACTTTCCCGTCGAGGCCGCTCGGATATCGTTATAAGATATCTGGAATAAAATTAAAATGTTGCCATAATAATATATATATATATATGTGTTGTTCACCCGCATGTTCCTAGTGTTCGTTACGAACGAGTTTTTATTTGTTTTAATTTTATATTTTTCTCACTGCGGTGATTCGACCCGTTACACCTTTCCGCTTGATGTTGTGTTGATATTTATATTATCATCGGAAACAATTTGTTGAATGAATGATTTTCACTCTCTATCACGTCGTCGTCGGTCGTAATATTAATATTAATTATTAATGAATTAGTGAGTAAGTTAAATATATATATTATTATTACAATGTATCTATGAATAATGTAAAACTGGACCGGAGAAAAAATACCACCCCCGGTTTGTATAGTAATTATTCAATTTTTTTTTTTTTAAATTTCAAATAAAGTGTTCTACATTAATTCAAAACAATCTTTATAAATCATCATTAATCCACAACCTCAAGTCCTCGTTATAAAATATTTCTTATGCTCGTAGAGCAATCGCCAAACACAATTATTTGCGGTAAATGAGTTTTCTCTTATTCAGAAACACAATCGTAAGTATAATTATTATTTATTAATTCTGGTATTTTTTTATTCATATTTATTTGTATATATATTTTTTTAGGGCCAAAGGATTCCGGAGCGGAATACCCTCCTCAGACCCCGTGTATCATATATGATACATCGGGATTATATTTTTTTTACGCTATCCTGTTAATGTTTATAGTTTGAGACCGACGTATCAGGCTTAACAGCGAACTGTTTTACCGGCCTATTTGCTTACACACGGTTTTACATTAGTGTGTGCTTAACAGTTGATATTCGAAGTTACGAAACTTCGCGTCCCAACATGTCATCACTTCAAAACCCCGGTAAATATTTATTTTTATATTTAAAACAATAATTATAGATTATTGCTATAGAATATCTATCTATATATGTATAATATTTACTAAAATATTACAATATTTAAATAAAATTGGAAATTTAACGATTTTTTGAAATGTATCATAGACGATACACCGGGTCTCAATACATGCATTTGTTGTTATCACAGGACTTTAGGACAGGAGTGATTTAGAAATCATGGAGGAACTACTCATCCCGATTGACCCCAACGATTCTGACATGGAGTGTAATTCAGACGAAGAATGTGAGCTAGAACTTCTGCCTGTTTTAGAGCCCATATTGGAGCCGGAAAATATTATTAATGAAGAATTTTCCGAAGAGGATGACACTCCTCTAGTCGAATTAAGACATGATCCAGCTAGTCGTTGGAAACGTGTCAGCGATTTTCATCCTGCTGAGGTACAAGAAAGCTCGACTTTTGAAGAAACGGAAGAGAATTTAAAGGATCCAATTCAGTATTTCAATAAATAATAATTCAGTATTTTCTTGTATTTTTTTCTATTTTTCAATTTGTTTTCAACTTTTTTTATATTTTGTATTGTTAATAGTGCATAAATACCTTTTCCAATTATTATGTTCGGTTTTAAATACATTTTTCCAATAAATAAATGTAATTTTTACTATACGTTTTTTATTTCATATGTACTGCTTGAGACCCAATGTATCGTATATGATACATCTCCCAACCCCCATATGGGGGAGGCGAAAAAAAAAGTGTGGTCCTACATAAGTTCAAAATGTCGCAGTCTTTCCATACATAACAATTTTTTTATAAATTTTTCGAAAATGTGACCGGGGGTCTGAGGAGGATAAATATAAAGACATTGGTTATTTTATTCTAATAATTTTATTTTTCAATCATCAATAATAATAAACATAGAAATTAAACAACAACCTAACGTGAATATATATAAATGTATAACTCTATTTTTAATGATCATCAGTAGTTTTTTTTTTATATAATAATATATCGCAATCTCCAGTAAATTAGTCGGAAATAATAATATTAATAATAAAGAACCGAACAAGAAAAATATCATCGGGGGGCAGCTCCTCCCAGGAAACTCTTGAACGGGAAGACTCTTCATAAATAATCATTAATTTTTCGTTTATGTACACGTAACAAAAATAACGAACAAAAAAAAATAATAATAATTAAAAGAATTTATTATCGTATAATAACTTTTTTTATATATAAGTTTTATAAACCATCTCTTATAATATTAATATAATAATGTAACAAATTAAAAGGCTTAAAAATAATAATTAAAAAAAAAAAAAAAAGTTTTCGTTAAAAATCTGTATAATCAATCAATAAACTTTCTCTGATTATTCAAATAACCAATATAATATTATTATACATTTTAAATCTAATAATATCCCAGTAAAAATTATCATAATATATATAATTAAATCTTGTATTATTATTTCTTTTTTTTTTACCGTCATACATAAATCTTCACACACACAATTGTTAATAATTTAAAAACTAATTAATCACTAATTAATTATAAATGTGACAGTGTATGTGTTTTTTTTTATATAATAATATATAAAAATAATAATATTATGCATTATCCGATCGGTGTTCGTTATTCGTATTTACATCGTAAAAAAACGCCGGATCAGAGTAGAAAATAACAAAAAAAAATCACCACTTAACAATAATAACTTATTTTTATAATATATATTAAGTAAAAATTATCCTTACAATAATATAATAATCATAATAATAATAACGTATGTATATGTATGTGAAATGCTAAAAACTACACAATATCTTCGTTTTATTTACTCTTCTGGATTTTTATGTGCATTTGTAATAAATTATAAAACAAACGATACATTGAATGTTTATTTTTATTTGTTTTTTTATTTTTTTTTTGTATTTGTTTGTATATAATATCACATTTTTATACGTGAGCCCATTTATTTTTTTTTTAAGTTTTCGGGTCCGTGGTCTTGCAGTCAGTGAAAAAGGCGTTCACAAATATTTTTTTTTTACATTTAAATTTATTTTTATATATATATATATTTATATATCCGACGAAAATCTCAGTCGTTTTCACGTGTTAAAAAAAAAACGATCGAAAAAAAATAAACCAACATGCAAAAGTTTTGTAAATAACTAATTTGTACCAATTTTTATCGAAAAAGTGGATAGATCTTTTTTGTTTACTCTTGAGATCGTGTAGATGTTATTGCTGTCGTTTTTTTTTTTTTGTGTGTGTATTTATTAATTTAAATAATAATTATAATATAAAAATGTGATAAAATATCGCATTGATGAAAAATTACTTGTGTAGACCTGCGGACAAATTCTTTCATACACATACACATACAATTAAAAAGAAATGCTTAGCAATTTACGTTTGAACGCACATTTATATGTATTTTATAATTAAAAAAAGAGACACTATGTACACATAAAATGAATTTACAGTATTGAAGGAAAAAATTATATATATTAAAAAAAAAAAACATTTTAAACTCTCAGGTACAGTGATAAATAATTTCATTTCTCCTCTCATTCTCGCATTTTCAGTCGATTATATTTATATATTATTAATAATAAACGAGTCTTCACAATAATTTTTCAACGGTTTAATTAAAACGTACGTATATATATATATATATATTAATTATTAAGAGCGGAAAAGACACATTTTTGCAACAAAAAAAAAAATAAAAAATCTAAACGCTCACCTACAAACAATCTTCACGTCCTTCTCTAAACATTTAGCATAGTGCGTACATTTATTTATTTTTTTACTTATTACTTTTTACACTACACCCCCTCGATCTTCATTAAAAAAAAAAAAAAACAAAACCGACTGACTGATTTCCGTTGCTCAATTATTAATAATAATAAAAAAAACAACAACAAAAAAACACGACAAAAGCTCTTTTTTGACAGTTTTGTGCGCTCTTGGTTCTTATACAACTTGTATTATATTTTAAGGGATGGCGGATTAATTAATTAACTTCGCTATGTATGCATTTCAATCACATGGCCTTGTTTTGACAGTTGTATTCAGTAACGTGCATACATACATAGTGACAGATGACAGGTGAAATAATCTATTTTGACATATCATTTACTCGAGTAAGTGTGACAGCTATCATGCATGCATGTCACTGAATACGACTGTAACCAAATATATATATATATATATATTTGGCCTGCTAATATTTCAATACCGAATTGCAATATTATTTTACAATCTAAACCGGTATTGTTTTTTTTTGCGGTCCCCTCAAATATTGGTTTTAACATCAAAATGAAAAAAATTGTGATATGACAAATTTTCTATGTGATGATTTAAATTAAAAAGTGCATCATTATAATTTTTTTTTTTTTTTTAATAAGTCCATAATCATCGGAGCGACCATAACGAGGATCGCTATACAACGCAAGGCACCTGATAGCAGTCATC